>PVIY010003508.1:0-112402 GCA_004026745.1 Myrmecophaga tridactyla
TCTTTCCTTGAAACAGAAACAAAAACAAAACCCTTGGGCGCGTCCTACTCACCCCTCAAGATCAAGATTCAATACTATGTGAATACTCTGTGAAACAGCAAGTGACTCCAGTACCTTATTCTTTGCTTGCTTATTAATTAGTCCAAGCCTCAAATCATAGAACTACATAAAGCACTTGTATTATAAAAACTCATTTACTTCTTATTACTTCATTATAGTCACATATGCATTTATCGATTTGTCCATTTATAAATATTTATTGAGCACCAATTATAGGCTAGATGTTAAACAAAGCACTTGTGATATAGCAATGAATAAATATGCATATAGATTATTCCATCCAGTAGTTTATGGAAGAATTTTCCAATGCAGAAACTCTCATTTTCCACCTTTATGACCACAGTGCCTAACAGCGCCTGGAATATAATAGATGCCCCAATAAATATCTGAAGGAGAGACAGAAGAAGAGAGGGGAAAGAGAGTAGACAAGGGAAAGAAATAGGAAGGGAGACACTCAAGAAGGAATGGAGAGGTAAAGAAATAAAAGGGAGTATGTTTTCTCAACCAAAAAATATTGCTAGGACTGTCCCTGAGGAAAGAAGAATAAGCAAGTTTATTTAGAAACTACATAGCTTCCATCTTAACAGACATTCATTTTTATTTAATGCAGGCTATCAAAGAGTTGTTTGTTCAGAATTTCACAAACTTTCCCACTGAATTATTTTACTAGCAAAGGGGATGAATGGGGACCTCCAGAGTTTCTTGACCTACTAGAAGAGTGAAATTTCTTTTAAGTCTTCTGATTTATTTGAAAAAGTGATGTAAATTTTATAATCTACTCGTATTGCAGCCATGCTAGCATATATATTTATTTATTTTTATTTATTATTTTTTTAAATTTGCATATGGGCAGGAGGCACCAGGGATCGAACTCCAGACCTCCAGCACGGCAGGTCAGAGCTCTGCCTGCTGAGCCACGGCAGCCGCCCTAGCATATATACATAAAAAAAAAAAAAAAAAAAAAAAAAAAAAAAAAAAAGAGCATTGGTTTTTCTCTCAAATCTGCTAGTAAAATTTTTGCTCCTGGAAATTGCAACCTTATTTACTATACGGTTGCTCAGCCCCCCTGGCATGTAACCCACTATAATACTAGACGTGTGTAAGCTTGGAAGGCAGTGAGTGGACTGAGGAGCAGAGCAGACTGGGTCATGTGGTCTGCAAAACCTACAACGTCTGCCACTGGACACAGTGAATATCCTGGCCACTAACCTTATGCCTGGGAGACAAGTCTGCATCATAAATCATTACCTTTTACTTCCTGTGCCTGGAGTCCTTTAAGCATTTTAAAGCAGTAAGTATTATTTAAGAAATTTCATTTTAGCTGATTCTAAATCAGTTAAAAACACGTATTTTCCCTTCAATATCCTTCTGGGGAGATTAAAGTGCCTCTCACATAATTTCATTAATCTGTACATTTCCTTTTCAAAGATGGGCTTCTTTGTCACTTAAAGTACCTCATTTTATACTAAGTTAATATCTAATATCATGCATTTGCCTGACTTAAGTAATAGCAATGTTTATAATTCCATAGCAGTTAGTGTTTGAGTTTTAAATCCAGAGAATATTTTGCTATTAAGCTAATACTATAAAATAGTGGTGCCTGTGAAGTCTGGTTTATAGATTCATATTTCGGCGCACGCATGCACACACACACACACACGTATGTATATTTAAATCGATGGTTATATTTATAGTAGTAGAGTTCGTATTTATCAGGAGTGGCCAGTTCTTGGTCTAGTAATTTAAGTAGATATTTCTATGTATATGGGCATGCATAACTATAAATGAAAATGTTTCATTACCGTTTATATTTTCATGTTTAGTTTAACGTTTTACATCATAATTAATGCTTAATTTCCATGTTTAATGTAAGTTATCATGTTTAATACTTCATGGTTAATATAAGTGATGATGTTTCAATTAAGAAGAATATTGTAGATACAATATTCTGCCCAATTAAAGGGCTTATATACCTGAGGGTCAGTGACAAAACCCTCCTTATGATGTGTTTATTGGAATGCTTTCTAAAATATTTGAGAACACTTTTATAAAAGACATCTGGAAACACTCTTTTCTATTACTCATGTAACTCTAAGCCTGGAAGTTTCACATTCTCTGCCTCAATCACAGTGGTTTGTAAATGCACCTCACAGAGAGAAGGTAGGTAGTGGGCATTTTCAACCATGTGAGGTGGACAGGAGCATGTTTCTGACCTTCTAAAATTGCTTGAATGTGTTGAAAAGCAAATAAGATACTGTATATCTAAAAATACTAGAACCATTATGACATTAAATTTTTAAAATAGGTACATCAGGTTATCAGCAACTATGTCTGAAGTTGATATGATAATTATCAGCTTTCACATTAATACATTCTCAGTTCAATGAGTTAATTCACATAACAAGCATTTATTAAACTACTAAATTGTTTGTGATATTTGTTCTAGTTTGCTAGCTGCCGGAATGCAACACACCAGAGACAGGTTGGTTTTTAATATAAGGGGATTTATTTCATTAGCTCTTCAGAGGAAAGGCAGCTAACTTTCATCTGATGTTCTTTCTTACATGGGAAGGTACAGGGTGATGTCTGCTGGTCTTCTCTCCAGGTCTCTGGGTTCCAACAACTTTCCCTGGGGTGATTCCTTTCTGTATCTCCAAAGACCTGGGCTGAGCTGTGAGTGCTGAGATGAGGTATGCTGAGCTGCTTGGACTGTGCTACGTTGAGGTCTCTCATTTAAGCACCAGCCCATTAAATCAAACATCATTCATTGCAGCAGGCATGCCTCCTAGCCGACTGCAGGTGTAAATCAGCAACAGATGAGGTTCACGTACCATTGGCTCATGTCCGCAGCAACAGAACTAGGTGTCTTCACCTAGCTAAGTTGACAACTGATTCTAACTACCACAATATTGATGAGACAATTGTGATCAAGACAGAAAAACAAAACACCCTTCATTATGGACATTGTAGTCCAATTGGAGTAATATAAATCAGAAGGTAGTGATATTCACTTATTGTCAAAGGGCTGTGAAGAAACATAATTTCAAAAAAGACAAAAGAAATTTTAAATGAGCAAAGGACTAAATAGACATTTCTCCAAAGAAGATATAAAGTGGCCCATAAGCACATTAAAAGATGCTTAATATCATTAAGCATTAGGGAAATGCAAATCAAAACCACAATGACAATACCATTTTGCATCTATTAGAACACCTGTGAGTAAAAAAAAATTAGAAAATAACAAATTTTGGTAAGGATATGGCTAAATAGGAACAATTGTAGATCGTTGGTGGGAATGTAAAGTGGTACAACCACTGCAGAAAACAGTCTGCAGTTTCTTCAGAAAGTTCAGCATAAAATTCCCATATGACCCAGTAATCCCACTTCTAGGTATATATTCAAAAGAATTGAAAACTGGGGCACAAACTGATGTTTGTACACCAATGCTGATAACAACGTTATTCGCAATAGCAAAAAGTATAAGCAACGCAACTGTCCATCAATGGACAAATGGATAAGTAACATGCTGTATGTGCATACAATGGGATATTATTCTGCCATAAAAAGGAAAGAAATTCTGATGCATGCAACAATATGGATGAATCTTGAAGAAATTCATGTTGAATGAAATAAGCCAGACACAAAGTACAAATATGGTGTGAAGTTTCTAGAGGATGCAAATTCTTAAGAATGGAAAGCAGATTATGGGGGTAAGGGGAGTGGGAGGAATTTAATGCTTAGTGTTTACAGCATTTCCGTTTGGAATGATGAAAAAGTTTGGTCACGGAAGATGGTGATGAGGGCACAACATTTTCTATGAAATTAATATCACTTAATAGAATACTTGAAAGGAGTTAAAATGAGAAAATTTATGTTGTATGTATGTTATCATGATAACTTAAACAAAAAAAAAATGGTTAGGAAGGAAAACAAACCAGAGAGAGAAACTACAGTGAGCTGAAAGATTGGACTCTTCTACATGGTTTGTCTAGAAAGGCAACTTTGACTATGAATTACGTGAAGGAAGGGCATCAGCCGTGACTGAGGAAAATTATTTTAGGCAAGAGGAATTATTCAACGAAGAGCAATAAAACTGGAGAAGTTTGAATAAGAAAAGATATTAGAAGCAATAAACCAGTGATAGGGAGCAGATAAGTTACCTAGGTCCCTGCAGGCATGGTGAAGAATTGTGTTTTATTGTGAGTGTTATGGAAATTCATTGGCATGACTTGAGAAGCAAAGTTTCTTGATCTGATTTATGATTAAAAAGAGATATTCTGACTGCCATGTTGAAAAGAAAAAAAACCTAAAACAGAATAAGGAGTGGATGACCAGAGAGCAGGTATGAGAAACTAAAAGTGGTCCAGAAGAGAGGAAAAAGTGACTTGGTAGTGGCCGAAATGTTTGAAGTGGTGGTTGAAATGCCTGAATGAGAACACTTAAAGATTAAATATGCTTAGAGAAGAGAGACAAGGATTGATCTCTGTTTCATTCCATCACTTAGGCATCCAGAATTGCTAGAAGAAACCTGCAAAGGAACTTGAGAAGCAGTAAACCAAGGAGGTAGGAGGAAAATCGGGATTAAGGATCCTCAAAAGCCAAATAAGAAAGTGCTTCATAAAGAAGAGAGTATTAACTGCATGAAATGCTGCTTTGTTCAGGTAAGATGACACTGATGATTGCCATTGGACTTTCCAAGATGAATTTTTTGTGTGTGATTTAGCAACAACATAGGAGGAACAAAAGACTGTTAGGCATGAATTGCATAGGTAATGGGGTTAAAGAAGGAAAATTGTAGGTTTAATCATTATTTTGAAACATTTGGTTATAAAGGTCACAGACAATTGGAATAGTAGCTATAAGAAACAATGAGTCAAAGGAAAAATGTATTTTAAAGATGGTAGTTGTCAGAACACAATTTTCTGTGATGACAATGATCTAAATTAAGGTCTATAGTCTCATTTAATAATCTCTTTCAAATGGTTTAGAAAAAAGTTTAAAAAGAGCCATTTAAACTGATCAAGATTTTAAGTTAAAAACAGCTAAAAACAAAAAGATCTCAGGTTATAGGCTAAAATTTCCCAGTTGGACAGGGGCTTATAAACTGCGTATAGTTCATTGAATGCATTTGGTTCATCTGCCCCAATCTCGTATTTGTTGCCTTTCTGCAACATGATAGGCATCAGAATAGCTACATTTTTACTTCTTTTTCTTACATTTTATTTTTCACCACAGAAAAATCTTGGGTCGTTTTGGTTCACCATCAACCACAGAAAAATCTTGGGTCATTTTGGTTCAACTCATAGACTCCAGGTGATAATGCTTGTTCTGATATTGTGTGAATCACTGTTTTAGTCTTGTAAGTTTGACTGTGTCCTGACACAGCCAAGAAACTGGAAAAACTTACTCTTGCAGAGAAGAAAGAGATCAAGACGCAAACTCAAAGCTGCTGAACCGAATATAGCACATGGTTTATAGAAATTTAGTGTGTCGTGATATGTCTTAATCTGTATCTGTCACATTAAACACTTTAATTATACAAAGAAAAAACCAAATGGTAATAGATTTCACTTCTCAGAAGAGTTTTCTGCTATTCCCACCAAAAGCCTCATTTTCTGTCAGTTAGTATGCTGACTCTAGGAATGAAGAGACTTGACTTGCTTCAAACTGGGTTACGTAAATAATGCAAATACTTTGCTTTTTAAAGTGGCACCTTGGTGTATTCATAGTACAACAATAAGTAAGTGAAAAACATGGCAAATTATTTACCTAGTACTTCCTGACTCTTACCATTCCAGCATTCTCCCACTCTCTACTTAAAATTTTCAGGTCAAAATAAATTGATGAATTGCTTATTGTGATAAAGAATGTGAGGGATTTTGGTCATATGAGCTCTTGAACTTAATTCTTCTGTAAGGTATAGGTCAATTACAGACTGAACCAAAGAAAAATGATATTTTTTTAAATAACCTGGCTTTAACTAACATAGAAATACAATTGGAGGCATCTACTAAGAATTTTGATTATTTCTTCCCCTCTTCCCCACTTGCATAGTTTTCTTAGAGAACTTGCTCTGTCTACAGCATGAAAGATGAAACTTAAACATTTCATGTGACAATGCCTGGCTGGTCAGAGTCCATTAGACTAAGATCAATTATAGATCTGAGATGAGCCGATCACATTTCCAGTGCTTAAGATCAGAAATAGTAGGCAAATGGCATTGACCACTGGTTCCATCTCCGCTCGACATTACTGCTCAGGATATATTTCCAATACCTAGATGCTGAGGCTGGAATGAAGCTGTGACACTGGACCTTAGGGCAATAGAGGCACCATTGTGGATGGGATCATAAGCTCTGGAGTCAGTGAGTTGCACGTGTGAACTCGAACAATTTGCTTTATTACTGTCCTTAACCCTTTTGTGATGGTGTCTTGTCCACAATAAAGTTTTTATTTTGATTCTTTTTGGAAAAATAAGTGAGTTAAATATACAGAGAGAAAATATTCAGCACAGTGTCTATCACATAATTAGTAACATTTGCTTACTTCTTACTGTTATTATATAAGCATAATAAGAGGTAAGAATAAGAGAGAGAGAAGAGAACTATCTGACCTATTTCTTGCCCCGTGAAGATAGTTATATTTTTATATTTGGTTCTGTGAGAGGCATTCCTCTTCCATCCTTCCCTCAAAGACTTACAATAAATTTCTAAGAACAGTCTTATGTAAGTATACATTCCTCACAACCAAGGCTTCTCTGGTTAAATTAAAAAATGATTTGTCTTTGCAATAACAGATGACAATAAGACTTAAGTTTCAGTTGTTGTCACTGTCATGTGATTAAAAATTAAACTAGAGGGATGTTTAGGCTGCGTTAAGACAGGAATAGAGTGAATATTAGAGGAGGTGATAGTCTATTACTGTCCACTTCTGCTCATCCTGGACTCACTCAATTTTAGTGATTTCATACTTTTTGAACATTTTTGAAGAGGCAGGAGTCAAATAAAATTACAAGGGGCTGAGTTTTACTTAATAAAAGGAATCCATTGATTAAAAAATAGTTCTCTGTCATTAAGTAGCAAGCAAAAGTCAGATGATCAGAGCTGTTCTGTTTTTGCCATCAGTCATATATTAGTCCATATTAGTAGATTTCAGTGTAAAGTAGTTAAGATATTTTTTAAAGTTATATTTTAGTACAATTTAGAAGGCTCCAGCTGAAAAAAAAAAATCACAAAAGTGGCTTTGATGTTTCTGAGCACACTATGGCCTAGACCCACCCCTACTAGAATTTACTGGTCGAACATTGTCCTGGATGTCATCTAAGACAAAAGCATCTTAGAAAAAATGAGGTGATATGGATTTTAAAGCACCTGGTGGCTCTGTAACTTACAAGTTATATAAAGTGGACCTCTGTTTTCTCCTCTATATTACAGGGAAAGATAATGCCTATCTTGCAGAAATACCATGTGAATTTGAGTTAATTCATACATATTACTTTTCATAGTTTCTGGCACATAATAGACTCTAAATACTATCCTTTTATATATATGTAGATTTACAACATTCTATAGATTTAATGATGCTTTTTCAAAGTTCAGCAATAAAAGAAAGGTATACTTATCGACACAAAGATGACATTTTGTTTCTTAGCTTGTTTTTAATAAAGATTTTGTGTAACTTAATAACTTAATAAAAAATTTCATACAGGAAATTTATGAAATATAGAAATATGAAATTATTGATGACTCAAAAGCAACCTCTGTTAAGGTGGCAATGTATACTTCAGATTTCGCGATGCAGAGGTCCATTTTCCCAATGCTAGATTCAGCTAGTCCTGGTCTGCTAAGTGCTGCAAGCCTGGCCTTGCTTTGATGACTCAGATGTCTTAATATTAGGCTAAATTGGAAATGACTAATATTGAAAATGGCCTGTGTTCTTCTGAGGCCAAAAATTATAGGCATGCATTTTATTTCATTTTAAAAATTCATGGAACACAGCAACCTATAGCGAATCTATTTCATGGTATATGGAGAGTTTATTAGTATTTTTTTAATGCAAGACTGAGAAACACCTGTGAAGTGGGAAGAAACTCTCTGTTAAGCTACAAGGTCCAGGCTTCATTTTGGGGATCCTTTGTTTTCAGGTGGGGGCTGACTAAGCACTAGTCACTATCTAATTTGAGTATTTTTCCCAATTGTTATACAAGCACTCCTCTTTTCTCCCCATCTCTTGCATCTCTTAAGAGTTCTAGAATAGCTTCCTCAAAATTGGAATCATACATATTAGTTATTTGCAGTCATATCAAATTGTTCAAGGGCAAATAGGAGACTCTATCTACACCACCTCACATCACATATTACTGAGGTGCTTATTTCTCCATCATAAAAGATCATAATTATCTCTGGGTTTCTTTGCTGCTATATGACTCACAGATACATGCCCAGGCACTAGTGTCATGCATATTTTATTAAAGCATCAGCAAAGATAACTGTTCATACCTCTAGAATTTTTATTCATGTTTATCCACAATGGGTGAAAGCAGCATGCAAAATAAATGAAGAATGATATCACAAATGTCTTTAGAGAGATATTAGAAGCAAATCAGCAGAGAGGGCTTATGAAAGTTGTATGAGTCATATATTATCTATATATATGCTATGATGGGCAGAACATTTAGTGTCTCCTGCTCATTCCAGCCCCAAATAATATATTTGGCCTGTAATGAATTTCTAACTTGGGGTTGGGGAGTAACATCTGCCTTTATTGTTATTCTTAAAAATGAATTTGTCTTTAAATGTGCTGTTCACATAAAAAGACTTAGCACATATTAACGATTGTTTAGAGCCAGCTCTTTTCACGAAAACATCAAACATCTTTGCCGCACTGCATTTTGCAGCCACTAGCATCATTTTCTTGGCTGACTAGGGCTCAATTTCTTAATGCCATTCTTATTCCTTTTTGTCACAGCATTACTAATGAATATTGAAGCCAAAGACAGAAAATAAAGTGCCCAAGACAAGGTCAATAGGTTAAAACAGTAGCATATTAAAAATGCCCATAAAATGTTTCTTTGAGCCCAGGAGTCATATGGTGAAGTGGAAGATGAAGAGGCCTCCTTCACTTAGAAAGGCATTTTTCTTCTAATTAGCATGTGTCATCCAGGACTGAGGGGGAAAATGCATGATGATATTTCAGGCAATGCAATGGAGATGCTATTCAGGGAGTGCAAGGTTAGCAAAATCTATAAGGGTATTTATACACATTTATTTTATTATTTTTTTTTCTCTTTGTCCCTGAATGAATGTAAAGGATATGGTTTTATAGAAACAGAAGGTCAGTGTTGGAAAGAAATTAGACATAATTTGGTCCAGTCCCTTCATTTATAAAGATGAGGACACTGGAGTCCAAAAAGGTCAAGGGAATTGCTTAAATTCACATAACCAGTAAGAGCAGGAATGAGGAAAGAGATCATCTGTTTCCCAGGGTCAGATTTCCCATTTAGTTTTATTCCCTGACCTGAATAACCCACAAATCAAGGCACACATTCAAAGAAAACTTCAAATATGATATCTTGAAAATTTTATCGACCCCATCACTGAAGACAAATGGTTTAAAATAACCCAACAATTTTTAGACTTAATTCTAATGTGCATCCTACAGGGACTGTGCAGCAAAATCGAGGTGAATATAGTGCCAGTTTAAATGCTTAGTCACTGGAGCAAGACATTCCTAATTTCAAATCCAAGATCCACAATTTCTGTTTATGTGACCTTGGATAAATTGCTTGATTTCTCTGTGCCTGAGTTGTCTCATTTGGAAAATTTGAACAATGACAGTACCATACTCAAACAGTCTTGGGGTGGTAAATGAATGCACATGACCGTAGCACACCGTCTAGTCCAAAATTAGTCCTCAACCTGTATTAGCAGATATTACTATTATTTATTTCGGCTTATGTTAATAAGAAGATCTTGCTTTGCCTTGCATCTGTGTGCAGCCCACTGGACTGATGAATTCACCTACCTTTTACAAAAATGTGATTTCTGTCTCTGACAGTGAATAAGTATAAAAATAGATGGGTCAATTCTTAAGTATTTAATGAAAACAGCAGCATGTCTTGTGGGCTTCTAAATACATAAGCAGATGGCCTGTTTTGGCATACTGGATTCCGAATCCTTCTGAAGTCTTGTAAAGTTCAATCAAATAAGACAGCATTGTAAGTCATGGTACAAGCAGTCAAGTACTTGGCCACAGTTGATATGAATGTTTTAGTTCAAACTAAATAATTCTGGGAAGAGAACCATTACCAGACCAAAAGATTTCCTTCTCACAAAATTAATGAACAACCTATTCTGGCTAGATGTCGTGAAAGAAAATAATATATTGTTAATATATTGATTCCTGGCCTAAAGGAACATCCGTTTACACACTTAAAAAATTAACTTCAGGAACTGTCCACTTACTTTATAAATATCCCACCTTTGTGGCTTTCTGGCCTGTATTCTATAAAGAATTGTGTAGAAGTCCATCGAGCCATTTTCTTGATACATATTGGGTAGCCAATAGCCTCCAAAACCAGGAAACCTTGGGAAAATCATCTCTAAGGAAAATACATATGAATGCTATACTGCTCAATATAAAGTCTTTCAAGATATTTTCATGTTTTATTTAAGCTCCATAAAAGTTAGCACAGTCCTCATCAGGTTTCCATGAAGTTACTCATGGCATTAATGAAGTAATGTTTTAGTAGATATGATCCATCAAGAGGCCCCATGAAACTATCTTCATTGCTCCTCTCCCAGATGTTCAAATCTAATGAAAACACACTATTCATAATAGCCAGGAACCCTAATTACCAAATAGAACTCCATAGCTCAAAGCACATTTTCCACTAAATAACAGACAAACAATTGATGCACAAATGATTTGAAGCTCAAATATTAATTTGGAAGTAGCTCAGGGACTTAAATGTGCCATGAAAACTATGGACTAGTAGAATCACAAAATAACCATAATAGTAACAATTTGTAATAAAGATCGTATAATAGATTCGTTTTCATTCTCAATGGAAATTCTGCTATAGTAAGCTTTTAATAGCATTCTCTGATTAATGTTTACATTACATACAATTTATTGGTCACTTGCTCAGCAGAAGATTTTCAGAGAAAAATTACAGGCAATGATGTTTCACCAGTTACATCTCCATAAAACATATCTAGATTGCAAATTGGACATTTGAAGACTAATTAACACTCATCAGCAGATGCGCATGCAAGGTGGTACACAGGGACAAACAAATTCACAACTCAGTTCCTGGAAAATAAATTCATATGTGACTCCTCACAGAGTGTCTGGATGGGTATTTAAAGTCTATTCCCAGGGCCCTCTTCCTATATTACAACTTCAACACATCAGTCTCCGGTGTTAGATAAAAGGAATCGGATGAGGACCACGTTAACATTTATGTTGAGCTTAAATAAAACATGAAACTAACATCTTGAAAGACTATGTGAGTTGAGCAAGGCAGCATTCATACCACGCTATTCAAGAATTATTCATGAAGGTTCAGTGCTTCTCAAAATTTTAGTTGCTAATATCTGATTTTACTTAAAGTTCTTCCTTGCAATGATTGTTTTCAGATATTTCATCTACCAAGATAGGAAGTGTGCAATAACAGGAAGAAACAGTTTGAGCACCTAATGATATCTAAATACCTTAATTGCTTGATCATCTTCCTTCCTGATTGTTAAATATCTCTATTTGTCAGGGTGGGAGGAGAGGGAAGGTTTACATTAAGGAAAAACAGATTAAGCAGAACAAACCTACTCTGAGGAAAATTAAGGCTAATAATTCCCTGGGTGACCTCTGTTCAGAGTTCAATAAAGTCTGAAGTTATTTTCTAATGAGGTTGTCACATGTCTTGGACTTACTTTTAAGAGGAGAACCAGAGAACTGACACCCACTGACCAGGATTTATAAGTATTCATCCCCCAGACTTCTTGCCGCTATTTATAAGAAAAAGCCATCATTTTTGTTGTTGTCCTCTATACTCAATGCTGGCTCAATCTCCAGGGAGAAGTTGCATTAGAGCCCAGAGTGACCCACCCTCCCATTCCTCAGACCTTGAAATGTCTGAACCCTGCCTCGTCTCTGAGAACTACTTGTGAAGAAAGTCTTTATCTCTCAATAAAACAGTGTTAATCCTCTCCCCCCAGGAATTTCCCATGGTCCTAATTTGTTGAGTCAGAAACCCAGGACCCATTTGTGACTACAGAGTCGGTGTATCTATTTCTTTAGCGGTTTATAGTTTTCAAAGCACTTCCACATGCGTTTCTTCATTTGACAATGATGAACATTTAGTTCCATTGAAAGCATATGTTAGACTGGGAAAGGGACTGTGGCAGATGTGACATTTATGGGATTTCACACAGGGCAGAAATTAGCATGAAGAAGCCAAGGTTGTTCAAGTGTGTAAGACTCATAGTCCATAATCAGAGACAGGGTGTCATTTGTATTTACATGCAAGCAGAGCTGGAAATGCCGGGTATGAAACATTTAGCAACTTATTTCTCTCTTTCTCTCTCTTTTTAAAATGCTGGTATGCATTTTAAGCTCTGGAGGAGTCCAAAATAATTTGGTCAAATGTAAAATATAAAAACTCTTTGACCCAAACTATGCATTAGTTAATAAAAATAAGGCAGAGAAAAAAAAGAACACCAATCATGCAAATACATAATAATTCTGTCTTTCAGTTGGAATGTTTTATTCAGTTTGAAATTAAAATGTTTAATAGAGAGAAGGTAGGTTGGAGTCATTTTTGTGATTAAATGTGCGTAGAGCATTTATATTTTGCAATGACATGCACATTTTCCCATCACATTTTTCATATCTAATTTATATATCAGTGCTAATGCTGTTTGTAAAGAAAATAGTCACTGTATTTTCTCAGAACCATAGAAATCACACTTAAAATATTTTATTTTTCAGGAATTAGGTGGCAAATATGTCTATCCATGATGTAAATTTATATGGTTTAAACTTTTTTCACATGAAAATATACCACCATATCAAAGACAATTATTCAAAGACTTTTTAAAAAATATTCTGACTTTTAATATCGATTAGCTCATTTTTAAAAGTAAACAATCTGTTGAAATAAAACATAAATTCATAAAATATACACAAATCATAAATGAACCAAGGCAACTGATTTTTGAAAAGTGAATATACTTGTTTAATCACAAAACAGATCAAATTTGAACATTACCAGGACCCCCAAAACTTCTTTCATGTCCCATCATACGCATTATCTCCTAAAAAGGTAACCAAAGACACCTCTGTCTTGTCTCAACATAAATCAATTTTGCCTTTTTAAAAAATTTATAACCATTGGAGTTATACAGTATGTAAGTATTTAGAAGCTTTCCCTTATAGTTGTATTTGTGAGACTCATTAATGCTGTGGCAGATATAATATAATAGTGGCTTTGATCCCCGCCATTGCTGTGCACTAATTCTAGTTTGGATTATCAAGAACATGCTGATATGAAGATGATTACACATATTTGACTGCCTTGCTGGTTATGATCAAAGTGGCTGTACTATTATATATTCCCACTCACAGTAGATGAGTGGTTCCTCCTACTCTTTGGCGACATTGGTGTAAAGGTTGTGTTTTTTGATTCTTTGTTTTATTTATATTCATTATGGCAGATCTATAATGATATCTCTTTATAGTTTTAATTTGAATTTCCATACTGACTATGTATGGCTCAACAGCCCTAAAGATGTTAGTTTTCCCCCTAGTTAAAAGGTCTGATTAAGGCTTTTGCTTTTTGTACCTGGATTGCCTAGCATTTTCTAATCAAATTATAGGAATAGTTGATAGAAAGTTACATTGATAGAGTGGTAGGTGTGTAGATGAATAGACAATAAGAAAGATAGATAATGAAATGACCCTATTTATCTCTGGTAATACTCTTTCTTCTGAAACTGTTTCTTCTGATATTTCTAAATCACTTTATATTTCCTTTACTTAGTACTAGCATGGTGTATCTTATTACGTCCTTTTACTTTTCACCTGTTTGTGTCTTGATGCATAAAGTGGATTTTTATTTTTGTAGGCAGCATATGGTTAGGCCTTCCTCTTTAATCTAATTTGGCAATCTCTGCTTTTTATTATTTATTTGTTTGTTTGTTTGTTTGTTTGTTTTGGCATGGGCAGGCACCAGGAATCAAACCCAAGTCTCTGGCATGGCAGGTGAGAATTCTGCCACTGACCCACCATTGCACCATTCAATCTTTGCCTTTTAAATAGAGTTTCTAAGCCATTTACATTTAAAGTGATTATTCATATGCTTGGGTTTAAAGCTACCATCTTCCTGTTTATTTTCTATTTGTTGGATTTAATTCTGCTGAACTAATTTTGTATTTTTAATTATTTCATTTCATCTCCTTTTTGGTTATTAACTATAACTCTTTATTGATTTATTTTAGTAGTTGTTATAAGGTATATAGTGTACATCTTTATATATCATAGTTTACTTTCAAGCAATGTTTCACCATATTGCCCTCTACAGATGCATTAAAGAATATATTTCTGCTTCCTGCTTAAGGGTTTTGGGCTATTGGTATCACACTAATTTCACTATTACATAGATTATAAATTCTATGAAGTATTTTTAGTTTTACTTTAAACAATCATCTTTATTATTTAAAGAGATATAAATAATAATAAAACAAATCTTAATGTTTATCCTTGTAGCTACATCTTCTGGTGCTCTTCATTCTTTTGCATAGATGCAGATTTCCATCTGATATGATTTTTTCTTTGCTAGAAGGACATTCTTTAACACATCTTATAATGTAGGTCTGCTAGCAATGAATACTTATGGGTTTTGTTGTTGTTTGCTTGTTTTAAATTAAAAGACTTTATTTCTTGGAATTTTTTAGGGATGCAAAAAGTATAGAGAGTTCCCATATATACTCTCCCCCACATACAGTTTCCCCTATAATTAATGTCTCCCATTACTGTGGTGCATTTGTTACAATTGATAAATCAATATTGATATATTATTAACTGAAGTCCATAGGTTACAATAAGTTTCACTCTGTGTCCTACAGTCCTATGGGTTTTGACAAATGTATCATGTTTGTATGCACTATTACACTATCATGGAGAATAGTTTCCTACCCTAAGAATCACATCCCCTGCAACCCCAAGCCACTGGCAATCACTCATCTCCTTATTGTCTCTATAGCTTTTTCTTTTTCAGAATGCCCTATAGTTGGGCTTATATAGCATGTAGGCTTTCCAGACTGATGCTTTCAATTAGTAATATAAGTAATATAAGTTTCCTTCATGTCTGTTATGTCTTGACAGCTTATTTCTTTTTATTGCTACATACTTGGACTAAATCTGGTTTATTTGGTCAATGTATAATTGCTTGTATACATTGTTGGATTCAATTTGCTAATATTTTGCATATATGTTCATGAGAGATATTTTCAAGTAGATGTATTTCTTATAATGCCATTATCTGGTTTTGGTATTAAAATAATATTTCCCTCACAGAATGAGTTAGGAAGTTTGCCCTGTGCTACTCTTTTCTAGAAGAAATTATAGAGATTTGGTATCATTCCTAAATGTTTGGTAGAACTTACCAGTATAACTATTTTGTTCTGGTGCTTTCTCTTTGGGAAGATTATTAATTAAGGATTCAATTTTTAATAATACAAGCCTATTAACACTATTTAAATTACTTTGTGTGAGTTTTGGGAGATTGTGTTTTACAAGAAATTGCTTCATTTCATCTTCGTTATCAAAATTGTGAACTTAGAGCTGTTGTAATATTTCTTTATTATTTTTTGAATGCCCATGAGATTAACAGTTATGGTCCCTGCTTCATTTCTGATATTAGCTAATCCTTGTCTTTCCTTTTTCTTTGTTAGCTTGCTAGAACTTTGCCAATTTTCTTCGTCTTTTCAAAGAACCAGCTTTTGGACTGACTTACTTTTTTCTACGGTTTTCCTATTTTCAATTTACTATTTCTTTTCCTTTTGCTTGATTTAGGCTTAAATTGTGTGTTTTTCTTTATTTCCCTCAGATGGAAACTTACATTGTCAATTTTAGATTTTTCCTCTTTTCTAAAATATACCATTTATGCCATAAATTTCCATCTAAGTATTGCTTTTCAAGAATCTTGAAATTTTTGATGTTTCTTCATTTTCAGTCATTTTTTTCATTTCTCTTGAGATTTCTTTTTTGACTCGTTAATTTTCCAAATATTTAGGAATTTTCTAGCACACTTTGTGTTATTGATTTTTAGTTTAATTCCAGTCTGTTCTCACAACATATCTGGTACAATTTCTATTCTTCTACATTTGTTAGGGTGTGTTTTATGGCCCAGATTGTGCTCAAGCTTGGTGAATGATCTGTGCAAGATTAAGAATGTATTCAGCTTTTGTTGGATGGATATGGTAGTCAGGATTCTCCAGAGAAACAGAAGACAAAACAGTGATCCATAAATGACCTTAAGAAATCAAATGGAATTTGCCGTGCTGGGTTTCTGACTTGCTTGTGACCCATGAACCCTGTGTCCTTCCAATTTCTCCCTTCTGAAATTAGAATGTTATCCTATGGCTGTCCAAGCATTGTGTCTTGTAAGCAGATGGCTTGTTTTCTAGGTTTACAGGTTCATCAGACAGGATTTTTTTTTTTTCCCCAGAATGGACCATGCCTATAACTGATTTTGATGAGATTGCCCTCAGCAGTGCTCCACAAGGCTTAGTATTTGGGATTAAGTGATGGAATGAATATAATGGGTATGTGGGAAAAACATGTCTTATTGGGGTTCAGAAAGCAAACTGCTGGGGATAGAAATATATCTCCAACAAGATGCATATCAGTTCCCACCCTTGGTCCTGTGGGTGTGAACCTATTTGTAAACAGGACCTTTGAAGATATTATTATTAAGATGCACCCAAACTGAGTGAGAGTGGCCTTAATTCAGTATGGCTGATGTCCTTATAAGCACAGGAAATTGGACACAGAGAGAAAGCCATGGGAAAGCAAGAAGTCATAAGGTGGAGAAAGAAGACATAGCCATGTGACAGAAAACCCAAGGACCAGAAATAGAGGCATAAAGCCCTGTAATGCTAAAGTTTTCAGGGACAGCTCGATTTTGGACTTCTCTGAGCCTCTAAATCATAAGCCAATATATACCTTGTTGTTTAAGTCAACCCATTGTATAGTATTTGTTTTACTAGCTGGGAAACAATGGAGTAGTCTATAAATGTCAATTAGATCAATTTGATTGATAATATTGTTCAGTTCGATTATAGCCTTACTGATTCTGTGATTGTCCAATGTTTCAATTACTGAGAAAGCAGTATTGAAGTCTCCAAAATATAATCACTGATTTGACTATTTCTTTCTATTCCATCCATTTTTGCCTGGCATATTTTGATGACCGGTTCATTGGTGCCTCCATCTTTAGAACTGTTAAGTATTCTTGGAGAGTTATCCTCTTTATCATTCTGTAATGGCTCTCTTTATGCTTGATAATTTGCCTTGCTCTGAAGCAGCTTTTACTAAAATTAAGATAGCTACTACAGCTTTCTTTTGATTAGTGTTAGCGTGGCATATCTTTTTTCCACCCATTTTCATTTCTTAATCTTAAAAAAAGTATTTAGTCTTTGTTGTGTAAGATATTTCTGCTGGGCAAATGAATCCTTGTTGGCAGATTTTTTTTTCAGAACTCTAAAAATATTGTCACTGTCTTCTAACTTGGATTATTTCCAATAAATAAAAAAAAGTCATCATTATCTCTGCACCTCTACATGTCTTATTCTTTGATTCTGTTGATTTTTTTTTCCTTACCACTGGCTTAAGTAATTTTATCTTGATGTGCTTTGAAGTAATTTATTTATGTTTTTGGCTTGGGGTAAATTGAGCTTCTAGTAGCTGTGAGTGTACAACTTTCATCAAATTTGAGAATTTTCAGCTATTATTCTTCCAAAATTTTTTCTGTCTCACTCCCTCTTTCTAAGACTGATTACATGTGCTTTTGACCACATAAATTGACCACAGCTCACTTATCTCTTCAAATTTTTATTCAGTCTTTTTTTTTATTTTGAAGAGATTTTTTAGCTATGTCTTCAATTTCACTAAACTTTATGTCAGCCATGTCTAATCTGCTGCTAATTCAGTTCACTATGTTTTCCATTTCAGTTACTGTAGACTTCATCTCTAAAGTGTGATTGAGGTCATTTTTTAATGACTTCCCCATATTTACTTAACAAATTTAATTTATCCTCTAGCTTCTTGAGCATATTTTTAATAATTATTTTAGTGCCCTGCTCAATTCATTCTATTATCTGTATCATCTCTGTGTCCATTTCAGTTGATTTCTCCTCATTATGTGTGAATTTCTCTTCTTTTCACATGCTTGATTATAATTTATTGGATGCCAGACATAATTTTTTGTCATTTTAAAAAACTTTTTTGATGCTAAATATTTGTGTATTCCTATAAATAGTATTGGGTGTAGTGAAGTTACTTTAAAAAGTGTGATGCCTTCATTCTTGTTTTAAAGATTTTTTTTTTAATGTGAAACCAGAGAGTGTTTATTCTAGGGATATTTTTTTCCCACTATTGAGGCAAGACATTTGCTATACTCCACCTGATGCCCTATAAATTATGAGATTTTCCAGAGTACCTATTGGGAGCAGGCATTATTCACAGTACCATGTGATCTCTGGTCATTGTTCTCTCTAAACCCTTTAAATGGTAGTATCCCAGCTTCATTAATTTCCTCATATTCATGCACTGATCAGCATTCAACCAAATACAAGAAGGACCCTCTGCAGACCTCTGGAATCCCATCTTTGTGCAGTTGTCTTTTCTCTAATACTCTGCCCTGCAAACTCTGCTTTTACCTCCCCAGATTCTCTTTGCTGTCATCTCAACTCTGGGAGTCTGGCAGTATCTTTCTGAATCCCTCCTCCCTTTACTGTGGCCTGAAAACTTTCTACAGGCAGTAACATTGGGTATTTTTAAACCCACATTGTTTGTTTTTCATCACTTAGGTATTAACTGTCCTTCAATGCCTGATCTTGACTGAATTGGAAAGCCCTTGTCCAGAAGTATTTTATGATTGCTGGACATTTTGCATATATGAGCAGTAATGTTATAAAATAACAGAAAACATGTCCCATATTTGCTCAGGCTGTTATTGTGTGGGAGACTGGTTGAGCTGCCAATCTGTGTTTTGACTTCATTTTGTTTTATCTGGGCTCTAGGACAAATACGACAACAAATGAGGGTGGGGTCATTGTCCTTTCTTTAGTAGGGTTTTTTAAGTGTGAAAGTTTTGTCTCAGTTGTTCACATTGCCAAAGTGCCGGCTGATGACTAGATGGCTAATGGTGGGACAAGAGAGGTAGGAGAAACTACCGGGGCAATTGAAGTCTTATACTAATAATGAAACAGTAGGTCCCTGGTCTAGAGAAGTGGCATGAGAGTTGAAAGGGACAACTGCTGAAGCACAGATGTGGGGGCCTGTAGAAGACAGAGAGTAGGACAATTTGCAAAAATCCTACAGGATCTCTCTGCCTTAAATAGAGTACCTTCCTTACTACCATACTTTCTTGTGAGTGCTTAGTGGAAAGAGTTGGCAGGTGGGGTAAATTCTCTTTTTTAATATCTGTAGCTTCAATAGATTATAAATTATGTCAGTGCACCCTTGACCTTTAAAATTTCTTAAAATTAGACTGTTTTTTGGCTTACTTTCATCTACAGTGGTTTTCTCCTCCTCTCACGTCTCCACCACTTTTTTCTCTTCTAGAATGGACTCATCATTCTGATTTTAGTTCATCAGGTTTCCTCACATCTTAGCATTCCACTTGAATTTATATGTGGGATTTTGTAGGATAACCAGCTTATTCACATTGTTAAGGTGGGCAAATATTTTGCAGCCTTCTCAGTCCTATGATGAAGTGTAAGTCCCTGCCTGTCAGTGTTTATTGATAACCCACAAGTATATGAAAATGTGAAGGCAGTATAAATGATCTATCCTCCTCCAGAGACAATATAATTTTTGTTTGTTAGGCAATTGGAACATATCCTGATTACATAGATCTGATTAATGATTGAGTCAATTTGATGCTAACTTTATAGCTGGTCCTTTTCTGTTTGCCCTACTCTGAGAGCAAATGTCTAGAATCTGAACTGAAGGCCTGGTATGTTTACCTGGGTCCCTTGTCCTTGGAGGTCCTGGACTCCAGTGAATTTTCCTCAGAATGGTAAGATTGCCAAAACACTGCTAGGCTGTTCAACCTTTTTGCATCTGCTTTTACAAATATTTTACCTCTTAATCCTTGAAGTTCATGTTTGGCTAGTGTCTTGTGATCAAAACTGAATAGAATGGTTGACTTTTGTTGTACTCTTTTTACAGGGATTTTTACTCCTCAAAGCCTAGAAGATTTGGAACACCCAAATTCCAATTTTTGTGGCCCCAGAACTGCTACAGGCACTGAATTACACCCTTCTATTTCTATGCTTCACCCTTGTAATCAGTAAAGGCATTGAGAGAGAAAAAGAGTATATAAAATAGAAAAAGATTATATAAAATATTGGCAAATATCAGGTTTGCCACACTGCACTCTGCTTCTCTTCTGGATCTTGGTTGGTTCTCATTTGCCTTCAAACTTTTTCTTAGTTGTTTTTTGCAAGAGATTTGGTGTGATACTAGCCATTTCATCATAATCTGAAGTTGGGTATTTCACAAATTGTTTTGCAGCTGACAAATTAAACTGCCTACAACATGAAAAGTAATAAGAGAGCCATAGTAAACTCTACAAATTTGAGTTTAAATCATTTCAGAAGAATTACATTAAAATGAAATTGTAAGCTAAAAATATCTAATTGAGAAGACATGGCTCTCCACATAGATTCAAGGTTGCACAATTCTAATTCTAACTCTCAATATCTGCCCCACACCAAACCTAAATTTATCTTAGCTTTTCTGACATTAAAAAGAACTTCTATCTAATCAATGGACCAAGTTGTAATTACCTTCAATTCTTCCCTTCTCCTGACTTGCCACATCAATTCAGGTTTTTAGCCCTAGTGTCTACTCATTCTAAACATCTCTCAAATATAGTCTCTTCTCCTTCCCTTGCTATTCTCTCCCCTCTTACTTTCCTTAATAGTTACCTCTCCTAACTCAACTCTCTGACTTCCCTCTCAGTGCACCTACCTTTAAAGCTGCTGTTTTCTCTTTTCCAAGCAAAAATATCATCATTTCACACTTATTTTTAAACTCATTACAAGCTTACCACTCACAATGGAAAGTGATGGCATTTTAGGGCAGTAGTGAGACAGTTGTAGGAGTTTTACAAGTTGGGTTAACTTTTCTGCCTTAATACCTGTCCCTAAACCCAATACTTTATGTGTCATTTATAGTAAATTTTTCCTGAGTTAGACTATGACACTTACATACATAATTATATGTCTGTTCTTGGAAGGCTATTTGAGTAAAATTCTTTTCTTTACTGAGACGTCCAAGACCTTCTCTGTGAAGTCCTTCCTTAAGGGCTAAAATTCTACATTCCTTCCTCTGTTCTTCACATGACCCTTTATTCATAGGTCTGCCATAGTATGTCTGCATGGCCTTTTCGTGAATGATTATAATTCTTTAGAGTTCTCTTCTGATCATTTTCTCTATCATTCTCTGGTTCATAGATTGTGCCCATAGGTCTATCTGCTATATATACACCAATAAACATTGCCTCTTCAAATTCTGCTTCCCTTGAGCTCAGAACTTTGTCAAATGCCTTCTTCAATTTCCCTTATGTATCTTTAATTACTCCACCTATAAAATCACCCATTATCAGATGCTTCCCATATTATATTTCCTATATGATATCTTCATATCACCAGATACCTAGTCTCTTTAGACAAGAAAACCTCATTGAATTTCTCACTTAATTTATTTCCTTTGATTTCTGTGTCCATGAAATTGTCAAATCTGGTGAATCTGTATCAGAAATGTTATTTAAGAATGCAAACTTCTCTTCATTTCCATCCCACTAACCTATATTGAATCATCATCATCTTCTCAAGGGTCATCATTCTAGAAACCTCTCAAAGATTACCACTTAAAAACTGGTCTAATTTGACCTTTTCTGCTTAAAGCCTTAAGAATTTTCCCATGATAAAAAGATTAAAATGCAGCTCTCTAATTTGATGTATCATCATTGAATTAACTTTACAGTCTGACTCACTTTAATTATACCCTTCCTTCCATAACCTTCTGTTTACTGATATTCCATCAAAGGCATAATTATTCATGTTATTTATTCTACTTGATTACATTTCTTTCCTTCTCTAACCCACTAACCTTTTTCATTCATCAAGAATTAGATCAACTATAGCTTTCTCTATGAAATCGTACCTGATTCTCACAATCAAATGTAGTTACCTTATTCATTCTACAAATACTGAGTGCCTACATTGTAGTAGATACCACAGTAAGTGCTTGGAACAACTTAACGAACAAAACAAAGACTTTCGTCCTTTTGAAGCTTATATTCCAGAGGAGAAGGAAGAAAATCAGCATAAATTATGTATATTATAAAGTTTGTGAGAAAGCTGAAAGAAAGAGTAGAACAGGGCAAAGAAGTGATGAGGGGATTGGATGGGTAGATATTTTCAATAGGGTAGTCAAAACAGGCCTCACTGAGAAGGTGTTTCAGTTTGCAAAAGCTGCTGGAATGTGATATACCAGAAATGGAATGGCTTTTAAAAAGAGAATTTATTAAGTTGCAAGTTTACACTTCTAAGGCCATGAAAATGTTCAAATAAAGGAATCCAGAGAAAGATACCTTAACTCCAAAGAAAGAGCTGATGAAATTCAAGGTTTCTCTCTCATCTGGGAGGGCACATGATGACATCTGCTAACTTTCTCTCCTCATTTCATAACGCTTCCCTAGGGACATTTTCCTTCTGCTCCAAATGTCTCTGGCTGTGTAGGTTCTGTTGGTACTGAATTTTTTCCAAAATGGTTCCCTCTTAAAGGACTGCAGGAAGCAACCCCATCTTGAATGTGTGGAAATGCATCTCCATGGAAACCATCTAATCTAAAGTTACCACCCATAACTGGGTGGGTCATATCTCTATGGAAACAATCAGAAAGATCCCATCCAACAATATTGAATGAGGATTAAAGGACATAGTTTCAAATCAACACAGAAGGCAACACCTGAAGAAAGATTTGAAGGAAGTGACGGAATAACCAAGGAGAGTGGTTTAGTAGAAAAAATGCTGGTGCAATGGAACAAAGACAGGAGTGTATGTGCTATGTTTAAGGAAGAGAAAAAGCTGGACTGGAATGAGCAGACGAAAAGAGTAGGAGATAGGAATTATAAAAATGCATGGCTAAAATGTAGGGCCTTGTAGGATACTGAAAGATTTTGGCTTTAAACCTGAGTAAAATTATGAACTATTGCAGAGCTTTGAGCTAAGGAATAACATGGGCAATCATATATTTTCAAAGGATTAGGTTGACTATTCCCCCAAAACTTTACATTCATATCTATTCTGATATTTATCACAATGCACTTAATTATCATTTTGAATCTCATTTCTCTCTGTCCCAGACCAGATTTTAAAGATTTCAAGAATAAGAACCATGTCTTATTTGTCTTTGTATTCATTGGTAAAAGACTGTGCCCATGCAGGACACTGCACATGCTCAATACATTTAGATGAAGATTAATTTTAAAATATTTTCCATCCAGGATGTGTCAGTAACAGAATATTAATATTATAGCTATATATAAATATTAATGCAACTTACTATAGAGGTGAGAATTGATGCATGCACTGATGACAGCACACACTCGATGTGCATTGTTATTTCACCTCTGGGTGACTGCTGCAATGTCCTAATTTAGCCAATGAAACATATTGCTTGAAAGCCCTATATGATTTGAATGAGGATGAGGATGAGAAAGAAACAAAACAAAATGCTAAAGGCCTAATAAGGCCTGTCATTATTGTGACATAAATGTATGTTTTCATTTTTTCACAAGAACCCTAAAGGGTATGTATCATCTGCATTTTCATAATGAAAATTGTAATACTTATCAGAATTAGGATTTTAACCCAAACTATCAATTTCAGAACTCCATCTTTTTGCCTTGCCACTCCATTCAGAGAAAGGTTGCTCTATTTTGTGGAATTTATGCATCTCTATTAGAGAGATATGCATCTTGACATATATTCATAGACCTAAGCATACTTATAGGGTGTTGATAAGGAAAAAAAATTACTCTCGCATTTTGGAAAACTGCTTGTATTAAGAAAGAATGTCTTGTGTCAGTGGCAGAGGTGAGATTTTGGCATATCCAAAGAACTGAAGATAGGTTTAGCACCTTATTTTCTTCAATCTGGAAATTCTGACTACTTCAGTAAGATTCCCTATCAATTTCTCACTTTGGCTTAATGTGCCTTTTAGAATGCTTCGAAAGATACATGGTGTTTTAAATTGCAACCTTGGCTCTTTTTTACCTGCTCATAGTAGAAGCACACCTTAGCGATTTTTCTTTCTTTCTGCCTTTCCCTATTACCAGCATTTTCTCCTTTTCCAACACTACATAATTCGTACCTGGAGGACAGGTGTCTATCACTTTGTCAAATGTCTCTGCTGATGGACAATTCTGAGAAATTCACAAGAATAACTCCAACCAACAGTATTTGCATATGATTGTTACAAATCCTAAACTCCAGGCTCAGATAGACTGGAATTAGGATTTCAACTTTATTTTTTTAGCAGGACGACCTGAAGCAAGTTACACACTTCCTAAGTCTCAGTTTTCACATCTGTAGAATTGGGATAATGTTACCTTCTTCATGAATTATTATAAGGATAAAATGATTCGATGGCATTAGTGGCAAATCAAAGGAGCTAAAAGTATTCATTTAATTACAGTAGTTATCTGTCGCTCAAATAACTAACCGAGACCTATGTATTAATAGTTAAGGTCTCTATGTGCAAACTGCTTTAATTTTATTAAGTCAGTATTGATAATAATGGGTCAATATCAAATCAGTTTTCATAACGGAATATTGTAATACAATAATTTATGCAAACCGGGTATCAAATTATTTTGTTTTATAGTACTATTGATGAAAGATGAAAATTCACTAGAAGTGGCAGAGAATTGCCTTTCAAAAGGATCTCATGCTTTCCAATTTCCTGTGATTTACACATCTGTCCAGTATGATAGGAAACCATGCCGAAAGGTGGACAGTGGGCCACACAGCAATTTCTGTAACATGCCATTAGTTGTCTTCTTTCACTTAATACAATCTGACTAGTCTTAACCAGTTCAATTTTTCCACTGAAGACACTATGTTTAATAGAATTAGAACTACCATTGCTCTCATGTGATGTTTTATGCTTAGGGAGATTCAGAGTTGTCTCCTCTTAACTCTCTTTATTTTAGGTCATCTCAGCTAATTCCCAGTTCTTTTCTAATCCCTATTCTAAATGAAAAGGAAAACATTTCCACTTTGCCGGGCATTCTTTTGAAAAGTTTAGAGTGCTGATTAAACCGTTCTGTAAACTGGAACTCCAGCAATTTTGAACTTCTGTTTCCTGTTGTTCCTTGCAACAGGATTATGAATATTTTAAAATATTTCACTGTAGTTTGTTCAGTGGGAGATAAGTTCTTCTCTCTTTGTTTTGAGATTTCTATTCTTTTCTCAGTCAGGATAAGGTAGGGATAAGAAAGTTATTATGACTAAGATGAACTGCCTTCAACAACAACAAAAGTTTGCAACTCTTTCTAGCTGATTTTTCTTTTGCTTACTAAGAAGAAGATTCAATTGCAAAATTAAACATCCATTTTTTTGTAAATTAACCCCAACATTTCCCTAGTTAGAAGTGCTGCCATTCTTCAGGACTGCAGTGTAGAATACTTTGGTTACAGAAATGAGTACTTTTTTTTTTCAAAAATATATTCTGCTGAAAAACAAACAGTGCAAGATATGGCAGTGGGATATATTCAGTAAATGCTAGCATTTTATTGCTCTCCCTCTGTTTTCCTTGTCCCTCCATTTTCTTAAGTTTTTTTACTGCACTGTGTCTGTTGATTGCCTACAACAAGCAACTGAGGGAGTATTGTTAGCTGCACATGAAAAAATTAAGGCAGAAAAATTAATTAGTTGGCAATGTTATACAGCAATAAAATATTTCAGCTCTTGCCTCGTTCCTTCCCATCTAAACCCGGATACTGAGTGCAATTGTTAGAATTTGATTGACCTTTTACAGGCACCTTCACCATTCGTGATACCCGAAAAGACTGATTTTCAAAACAATAATGTAAATGATAACAACAACACACAAACAACTACCACCCCTCAATGACTTATAATGATAGGGGTGGTAGTGTAATGACCAAAACTCAATACACTTTATGTAGGATAAAATGTCACAATTTGCATATGTCTGTGAGGAGAAGAGTGGCTGTGTTCCAGTCTATATTGGCTTTCCCCTTAATAAATGGACATGAAAAAAAATTGAATACTTAGCTGACTTCATCTTACAAATTCCTCTCAATCTCTGCCATCATTCAAATTGTACTGTTTTTGATTTCTTAAACATGGTCTCTCTTGTTAGCAGAGAAAATTGTCCTCTCTAACCCTCATGGCAGACGTATCCTTTTATTCTGGAGACTGGAGGGAAGAATCTTGCCTTTTCTTTGCCTTCCCCATCTTCTATTGGCAGTCTACATCCTTTGGTCTATGCCCCCTTCCTCCACGTTTAAAGTCTTGTTCCCAATTCTCTTCAACACTCTCTCCAATTCTGACACTCCTATAAAGATGATCACACTCTCACTGGGCCCATCAGGATAATCAAGGAGAATCTTACATCTCAATATTCTTTTGACACAAAAGGCAATATATTCACAAGTTCCAAGTATTAGGGCATGGGGATATTTGGGGAGCCATTGTCTGGCCTATCATGGATGGAAACCAATCTCTTCCATCTAATTTCCACAGCTATTTAGACTTCTTTTTCATGCCATGTGAAATATCAATATCTACATGGTGTTTTTGTTATGACTGTGTCTCACCTCTTTCTTTAGAAGCTTATATTCTAGAGGACATCAAAATCTTACCTTTTCAACTTGATTTTGAGATCCCTATTAGGACTCTACCTCTTGGTCATTTTTGAATTCCACAATATCCAACAGGAGGTTAGTTTATTAAATTGAACTTTAAAACTTTTTAGAGAGGCTATATTGAAGTATAAGCCAGGCAGGGAAATAGTCCATTGTTAATGAGTTACCCTGTTAAGTAATTTTGTAGCCTCATAGCATAAGATTGGCAGTAGCATGTACCCAACCAATCACTGGGATCTCACCAGGATGAAGTTCTGGGACGTGATCTGATTGCAGTATGTTCTGGAATTGCTGGGTGTAGTCACATTTTGAGGGAAAAGCACCTATCATGGCTGATAAATGAAAATCAGAAAAGGATAACTGCAGTCTCTTATCTTTAATCCTGATGGTCTCTTAAGATTATTATTGGGATCAGAGGATATTGTGCTTCTGCTGCATACAGAAGGACTTAAGCTGTCTTTAGACTATAGCCCAAACCATTGATAATAATAAGCTTGTTTGATGACTATCTTTTGACATATATAGCAATTCAGTCATTGGGATCATGTCCATGCTCTAGATTTTCTGGAGAGCTGGACAGTTATATTCATGAAGGAACTCTGGTTATAGGAAATAGAAAATATTAAACTTCTTAATATAAAAAATGTAAAATAAAAATAGAAATTACTTTCTATTGATCATGATTGTCTAATACCTATAACTCATGAACATTTCATAAACTTACAAACATATCTTTGACCTGAGATAAAATGCCAGAAAGAAAGAAGAAAAAAAAAATGAAAGATTTGCTGCAAGGTAAAATGTTGCCTGCTGTGAGGAAATAAGGATTTGATATTTTTAGGATCCAAGCACTGCACTATTCGTTTCAAAGGTTACCCCCACAAGCTCTCTAAGAAATATCCATTACTAACCTCAATTTTCAAATAAGGATATTAGTCGTAAAAATTCATAATATTAAAAATGTAAAATAAAAATATAAATTACTAAATATTTAAGTGCTGAAAAAACATAGCATTATGTCAACTGATTAATTTTAAATGAATGAATTGTTAAATTAGCCCCCACAAATTTTCTATTAAATTGAAAACATTTTGTAGGTTATTTTATGGACTTTACAATAACCAACAGGTAGGTGCTATTTTTCCTGAAAAAGCACAGTCAATTTTAAATTAAATAAGACACTCATGGCCAAATGATTAGAAAGGCAGAAATATAAAAAATCTTCAAAATTATTATAAAGACGGCATTCCAAAGTGTCTTAATATATTTGATATGATGTAAATTTGGACCTTTGAAAATCAAAGTACTTATCTAGTACTTACAAAGATTTATAAACAAAAACAAAAACCTGTCTTTTCCCTATTAAAGTTATATGTTTTAAAAAATATATCTATTTCATAAGTCAATGCTGACCGGTTAGCAAAATCTAGTAAAATTGAAGCTCAGTTGGCAAGGAGTAGGATTCTGGACAAAGATGAGCAATGTTTGATGTGAAGACACAGTGATGGGATGAATAAAATGGTGAAGGGAGTGATTTATGTTCCACAAAAAAATGAAATAGAAGAGAAAACAATGAATCACAGATAAGCAATACTATCAAGAGTGTATATGTCAAGAAGGTGAAAAGTGATCTTGGTGGGCAAAATTAGGAAACTAACATCTCTTAGCTGCCCAGAAAGGTGTATTTGCTTCAAAATTTAATTCATATGACATCCATAAGAGTTATTTGTTATTATCTTCAATTTTCCAGTAACGATACTGAGGCATGAAAGTTAAGTAATATACAACCTCAAGCAACTGAAAAATTTGTTGGGAAATATATAAACTAGACTTTTATTCATTTTGATTTTCAGTCTACATGGCCCCTCAGACCTAATCTTCACCCACACCAGCAGTTAACCAGATATTTGGGTATCAAGCTCATTTATCAAACACAAATGATGGTATTAAACACAAAGTGCATTACTAGTCTGCTTTTCACCTGTGGCTCTAATAGATTTTCCCATTATTACCATATTATGCAAAAATAACTCATATGAAGCCACAATATAAGTAGTACATAGGGCATTCAGGTCTACCTTATGTGTAGATCTAAATCACTGCACATACAACAGAGTCACTTATTGGAAATTAGCATTCTGGCAGTATTTCATACCTACTGTCACCATGCTGACTCCTTGCAATGGAGAGAAACCATCTCCAATGGCCCCTCTGTGACTGTAGTTTATTACCTCGATGATTTTGCTGCTTGTTGTAACCCAATATGTATGTTAGTATACCTCAAGGAATAGGTTGTCATCCGATTTATTAGTTGGAGTATCTAATATCTTTCAATGGTAGGGAAAATTTTATATTGACATATCCAGAGTTTTTATTGAAGTTATATTAGTCCTATCTATCAGAGATCTGCTAGAAAATCTATAACTTCCACCAAAATGTTCCCCATGTGAGCAATTCAGTTTATGAAGTGCAATCTTCTAAGGCAGGCTTAGGGCCTTGCGATTCATTTTTCAACCTATGTTGATGTTTAATGATTTTGTCAAAATAAAAACTAATACACAGCTCTATGTCCATCATCAAATTATACCATTCAATTTATAGCTTATGCTATGAAAAAAGACACCCAGATATGGAAGTCTGAGGAGGTGGAAATATCTCTAGTCTATGCAATTCTCGTTCCTCTTTTGACATGGATATTTGTAGCGAATAAGAAGTTATTTGGCTTATTATTACTCTGGGAATTTGTTATAACAAAGTAATGACTTTGTTACATTATGTCAAAAATGTAGATATCTGTCCAGGGTATTCTGTCAAGTAAAAAAAAAAATGCATTGATAGAAAAATTGAAACTATATAAAATAAGAGGAAAAAGGGTTGAAAGACCTTTATCACCTTGTATAAATCAATGTTAAATCTCATTTTCTAAACCACTAAGCAGTAATTCCCAAAGACGTGCATTTTTCTTAAACATCACAGAATATTTACAGATTGTATGTGTGTGTGTGTGCATAGGCAGCATTCTTACAGATTGTATATGTGTGTGTGCATAGGCACAAATAAGCCTTTTAAAGACTTTTAATATGAGTCATATTCTGTTTTCATTTGCTGTTTATATATTGTTTTCTTGAGAATCAATCATTGTTAAATAAGGTCAAGTAAGGTAAAAGCTTAGTAATAAAAAGAGAAGAAAAATGAAGGTCTCCATTTGGAGACTATGACTTCTGAAAATGACATTTACATAGTTTTCTAAATAGTAATATTAATAAAACAGCCCTTATTATAAGCTCACTGTGTTTTCACAGTTCAGAGTTGATGAGAGGGAGCCTTATTTTTTTCTGTAGGGTTAATTTTCTGGGATTCCTTTATTCCCTCTTCCTAAAGGTGAGGCATTTAATATTTACCAACAATCTTTCCAATTATCTTAGTCCCTTTTGATCCAATGTGAGACATGAATGGATTTAGACCTACTATGTAACTCCTTACATGCACTAAATCCAATTCACTTGAAAATTACCAGCACAAATGTTGAGATGCCTTATAGTAATGCATGAAGAATTTTTGTTTCAATATTCTAGGAAAGCCAGCAAAGTGCACGATGGCTCAAAGATTAGTCCATAGCCTCATGGTTAATTAGTGGGGAGTTTAAGATTCATACTCAGATCTGTCAGATTCAAGGATTCATGTTCCATGCATAATATTGCACAATCCCCAAAAGCTGAAGAATGCTAACAGCATTGGGGTGAAATCAGACACATATCATATATAGCATTTATCACCAGATTGTTCAGCACAAAGAATAGACACCCTCTTTGCATCAAGATCTGCCATTAACCAATTTGCCTTGGTTTGTCCACACACAGCACATGACTTGGAAAACAAGGTTCATATGGGAATGGAATTTACCTTTTAAATGATGGCACTATTCATGAATGGTATAGAACAGCCTCATATCTAATGTCTCTAATCAAACCAGAATCAGCCAGAGTTTATCTAGAGAAAATAGAGAAGTATTAAAAATAGAATAGCAAGACTTTGTCATCACTTGAGTGGAATGAAATGTTGGGGACTCTGGGAGATAAAACTGCCACAAAAAATAAATTAAAGGGTCAGAAGTTCTAAGGAAATCAGTTCAAGTCGAATACTACAATAAGGCGCATGGAACAACATATGCCCAATACAGGCAGAGGGGAATACCATAGGGGTTTTGTGTGAAAGAGGAATGCCCCATGGTATGAGTCAGAGCAAAAGATTTTTTCCTAAGCTCGATCCTGAATCCAAAGGTGTAAGTTTAATAGATACCAGAAGCATATTGCCCCAGACATAGACCGTTCCACAAAAGTTATGAGTGATACTCAGAATTACATTAGACAGTAGACTGACGCTGAAACCAAATGCTACTGAATTGCTTAAAGAGGAAATTATTTCTTTGGCATTCTTTTTTAGATATTCTAACTGCATTAATAAAGAAGTCTCAGTTTTAGGCTAACCTGTCTTTTACACCTTACTAACATTTGTTCACTTCTCTTTTGTTGTGATATGATTTCTTTTAAAAATACATGTATTTACATTAAAAAAGGAATTCAGCTTTAAGGAAACTAAGGAGATATACTTTAGGGAGCTCTGACTACGATAATGATAGTTTAATATAATTATTGAATTGAGAAATAGTCCACATCTAGGGAAAAGGAAGGGGAAAAGGTAAAGCACCTGAGTCTATCAGTTACATTTTAGAATGAGTGATTATTGGTCTCTGATATTTGAGAGCAACTGATTCTGGAGGGTCAAACACAGGGGCCAGTTGAGGCAAGAAATAATTTTTTTTTATACAATTCCAGCGCATTCCCTTATAGCAAGGCCTATATACAAACACAAATGAGATTAATTTCTTGACCACATTTCCCACACACACCCAACATCACTTGTGTGCTTTTCTTGTTTGTCTAACTTCTGACTAAAAGTGTCTATAAAATGAGATTTCCTTAGATAGTTCTATTACAAACAAATCTCCTCTATTCACAGACCCTCTTTCTATACCTTAAGTTTATTCACAAGATCTCTTATCTATCTTTCCATATTAGAAGCATCTCTCTCAGACCTTCTTTTTTCCATCTGAAACACTCCCAGCTCCTTCCATCATTCTTCAACTTTTACTTCACCATCCATCATTACTGAAAGAATTCTAATTGTCTATATTTCTTAAGTGATAGAGTCAGGAAAAAAAAAAGCCTTGCTAATTTAGGTTTACCTATATTATTTTGGAGATAAAAAATATATACTATCATTTGAGTGCTATCCTACATTTTTTTCTGTATTAACCCAATTTCATCTTTCTATTCAGATGTCTAGAAAATTTTCTCTACTTTTGTTTTAGCTGACATCACATGAGATTTGTGTATACTACTGATGACTCATAATTAAATTGCTGTTACATTTCCTTTCTTACGAGTGTGGATGCTGAACACACCTCAGTTAACACTAAGTAATATAAATATAATTAGAAATTCAAGAAAGACCACACCCCTCTAACAAATACATTGCTTATACCCATGTTTTTAAAATTGCTCAGGTATTAGAAATAAGTGTACTAAAGAAAGGGACAATATGGGTGATAGAATATGAGATTCATAGTTCACGTGGCACTCAATTTTCCCTGAGATTTTTTTAAAAGCCTCATACAGCCTAACTGAGAGATTTCATAAAGATTTTATGAGATTCCAAATTATGGAAAAAAAACTTTCCAAGTCCTTCCCATCCATTCCTTCCTTCCCCAATATACCTTCCACAATCACTCATATGGATATGACAAGGTTATTTTGTCACCAGAGGTCAGGGTTAAAGGAAGTATGGAGAAAAACAAGAGTCATCTTGGACTGGAGGAAAGTGCTTGACCATAGAGAGACTTTGTTGTTTGAAATCTTTTGCTTTCACAAAGGGGAAACCTTAAGTGTGGATCTTGGTAAACTAAATGTAAGTCAATAAGGCCATGCATTATTGTCAGAAGCAATTACAGACCCATAGCTAGACTATGAAAAACTCGAATTTGGAAGAATGAACTTCTGCTCTTGCATTCATTTGCATTTTGGATCTTACAGCAGTGTTCAGACTCTGAAGGAGTTTTACAGACTGCAGAACATGGTAAAATGTCAGAGCACTTGGCAACTGTCTGCCAATTTGACGAGAATCTCCCCTACCCCCACCCCTTGCGCATTAATCATACCACAACAATATCTTCTGTACACTGGCATTTTGGAACCCTCCCCATTATTCCTTTCTGATAATCACACAAAGTGAATTAAACTGCTCCCTAGTGTGACTTTATCCTGCCTTTCTCATAACCAGCTACGAATATACCAACATTAAATGGGTAGACAAATGGAAAAGGTGACTTTGTAAATTGTTTCATTTTAGTTCCTGAAAATGTCTTGTCTATGGTTGGACACATCTGAGAGGTCATTTTGCTTCCTCCTTCCATGTAGTAAACAATGCCCATCTTTCTTTGTATCTGTTTTTTCATGGTTTCATGAAAGGGTTCAAATTAAAGTGGAAGGAAAGAAGCAGTTTTTATGGTAAATTTTGATAAATTGAGATCCGTGGAGCCATGTGAATTGAATAAATGAAACCCAGGAAAAACAGGTAGATTGATTAAATAATACACTTGAATACCTTGTATAAGAATTCATTCTCTTCTTCCTCAGTGTTTATAATCAACATTTTAAAAACAACACCAAAGAAAATGTCATCCTTATTATAAAAGAAAGGGTTAATCTGGAAAATAGATCTGAGATGCAATTACATTAATTCATAAACAACTGTGCCTTATTTCTCTGCTCTTCCAAAATTTTCATTTCTGAGAACCAGGCAGATTTTGTCTTTGTAGGAAAAAGAAATTATAGCAAAAATTAGCTAGCATATTAACTAGACTCTATAGTGACTGCTTTCCAGGAAAGTGTTGAAACTAGAAACAACTTTGTCTACCAGCAATTAAATTTTAGCAAATTCGACAAACACAAGCCTCCTTTTCCTACCTCCTCCCACTCCCCAAGGATGGGCACAGCTGTAACTTCTGATTATTCAAACATCTTATGGTCATGAGCTTAATGGACATAGCGTGTTTATCAATTTAAAGTACAATTATTACAGTTTATAAAAATATAGAAAATATTAGTAACATTTTTTCATTATGCTTTAGAATTGGCATGCCCTTTCACTTTTTCATCTTTTCTTCAGTAAAAAGTAAATGATATATTCCTACTTGGAAGGTAAGGCAAATGGAGTTGCCTAAGGTCACAAAGCTACTGTGTGAAAAAAAAAGTTGAGATTTAGAAACATTGCTTGCCCAATAAGCTAATAGCTGTCCCAATGCATTATCTCAATTGTTCCTCAAAACAGCTTTGTAAAGTAGATGCTTGAAAATATGCATTCTATAGGTGAGAAGTAAAGAATTAAACAATGAGAACAAGAAGCCAGCTCATTCAACTCATAATATTTAGAAGGATACTTAAATTAAGCTTGGTTTCATTCCAAACTTTATGTAATTTTCCCTACATTGGAGGGCAGAAATGAATACATTATTTTACATTGTATTGAGGAATAGACCAAGAAAAAAACCATGAAGCAGTAGAATATAGCAGCTAAGCATACCAATACCAGAATCGGATTTCCACAGAGAAAATGCCATATCAACCAATTTGTCCTTAAGCAGATTACTTAATCTGTCTATGTTACAACATTCTCACCTGTACAAGGGAGCTAAATACAATATCCTCACAGGGATATTATATACAACCAATGAACTATGGCATGGAAGCTTTTGTTGTGGTCTTTGAAGCAGAGTATATAGTCAATAAAAATTTGCAGTGGTAAAATCACCAGTCTTATGATATCCTTTTTAGCATCACCTAAAACCTAGTACTATTTAGGACATAAGCCAGCACTTCCATCCAATACCACTCTTTTGAAGGACAGCTTGCCAGTCCATTGTGCCCCAAAAGAGTCCCTTCTAATGCACTATCTCACCAACATAGAGAGAAGGCTACCATGACTAAATTAGTGATGTTTGCTGAGAGTAGTTTGATTAGGCAGCAAAGATAGGTTCACAAAAAAAGGGAATAAAATCTACATTTCAAGGCTGCTCATGTGCATGGAACACTTATCCCCAGAGAGCCCACCCAGGACTGTCATCATGTGTCATGTTTTTGTAAAATTTACAAAAGAAACAAGTTTTCATCCCAATTGGCCCAGATCAGTTTCTTCCCTTCTCCAATCTCCCCCTGCCCCCCTTCTCCCTTGAGTTGGTTGGAGCTGAGGTGTATTGTGGATATTTTAGGGCACTGGCTAAGGGATAAAACAGGGTTAGGAGGATGTAGATTTAGCAGGATCCTTTTATGTGCTTCTGTGACTCTGCATATAGTTAAGGCATTACTTGCTGTCTCAATATAGGAAGGACTTCCAAAGGTATGTGCGCCTCCACTGTGGCAGCCCACTGAGGAAAGGGGGGATATCCTGATGCAAATGTGTACTCCAGTCCCCAGCACCAAAATTACATGGTAGATGAGAAAGATGATTTGAAATATGAAGCTTTCTGTGGAAAATTCTTCCAACATGCAAAAACATGCAACATTTTAGAAAGGATTTAGTTCTTAATGAGACCAGGTCAGATGATGTTTTTACTACCATCAACAATATACTTTGTTGCAGAATATAAGGTTACTATGCAAATGCCCATTATTTTCTCTATTCACCAACATTGAACAATTAGAATTTGAAATAAAAAAACACCATTTACAATAACATCAAAAGAAATATATAGGTATAAATCTAAAAGTTAGAAAAAAGGATATAAGACCTTTAAGAAGAAAACTAAAAAACTCTGATGAAAGAAAACAAAGGTCTAAATAAATGTAGATATTCCACATTAACAGGAAAAATCAATATTTTTAAGACATTAATTTTTTCAGATATGATCTGTGGGTTCAATGCAATCCCAACCAAAATTTCCAGCAAATCATTTTGTGGATATTGACAAGTTGATTCTAAAATTCATATGGAAAGGCAAAAGATCCAGAACAATCAACAAAATACTGACACTATCTCAACTTCAACACTTAATATAAAGCTACAGTTATCAGAATAGTGTGATATGGGTAAAAGAATAGACTAATAGATCAGTGGAACTGAATAGTGAGTCCAGAAATAGACCTACACAAATACAGTCAAATGATTTTTGACAAGGGAGTGAAGGCAATTCATTGATAGAGGATAATCTTTTTTTAGAACATTTCAACAAATGGTTCTGGAACAATTAAATATCCACATGCAAAAAAAAAAAAAAAAAAAGAATCCAGAAACAGACCTTGTACCTCTCACAAAAATTAACTCAAAATGGCTTATAGAATTAAATAAAAAAATGCAAAATTATAAATCTTATGGAAGAGAAGGGAAAAAATCTAGGTGACCTTGGGTTTGGTAATGACTTTTTAGAAACAACACCAAAATATGATCATTGAAAGAAAAAAAAATGACAAATTGGACTACATTAAAGTTAAAAATATCTGTTAAGAGAATGAAAAGACAAGCCACTGTCTGGGAAAAAATATTTGCAAAATACATTTCTGAAAAGGGACTTATATCCAAATTATACAAAGATTTACAACATAACAAAATTACAAACAAGGTAATGTCAAAACAGGCAAAAGTTTTGAACAAACATCTCCTCAAAGAAGATAAACAGATGGCAAATAAGCATATGAAAAGATGTTCAACCTCATATGGCATTAAAGAATTGCAAATTAAAATAACATTGGATACTAGTATGCAACTATTAAAATGGCTAAAATTCCAAATACTAAATGCTGATGAGGATATGGCACAACAGGAACCCTTATTCATTGCTGGTAAGATTGCAGAATGGTACAGTCGCCTTGAAAGATGGTTTGGCAGTTTCTTACAACACTAAACATAAGTTTATATTTTGATCCAGTATCTGTGCTATTAAGTATTTACCCAAAAGAGTTGAAAACTGGTGTCCACACAAAAACCCTCACACAAATATTTAGAGAAGTTTATTCAAAACTGTCCAAAACTGGAAGCAACCAAGATGCCCTTCAATAGGCAAATACATAAACAAACTATGGTACATCCATAAGATGGAATTGTATCCAGTGATAAAAAGAAATAAGCTATTAAACCATGAAAGACACAGAGGAAACTTAAGTGCATGCTGTTAAGTAAAAGAAGCCAGTCTGAAAAGGCTATGTACTGTATGAGTCCAACTATACAATATTCTGGAAAAGGCAAAACTATGGAGACAGCAAATGATTTGTGGCTGAAACTGAAACTGTTTTTTCCGATACTTTAATGGTGGATACACGACAGCATTCTTTTGTCCAACCCATAGAACAGCATTTTACAAAGAGCGTTCCTTGATATAAACTATGGATTTTAATTAATATCAATGAAACAACATTTGTTCCTCAATTGCGACAAATGAGCCATGCTACTGCAAAATGATAATAGGGTAAACTGTGTGCAGGGAGTTGAGAGAGAGCAGCTATATGAGAACTCTTTACTTTCTGTGCACTTTTTCAATTAAACTAAAACTGCTGTAAAAAGTGAATTATTTTCAAAAATAATATACTTGGCAAGATAACAAAAATGAATTTAAAAATAAGCATACAATCAAACTTGCTAGAGGAAAGGTTTAAATTAACTTTCTATTCAGTCTATAAGACACAACAATACAATATTTTCATAAGATTATACAGCCGAATAATTTAGGGGACAAAAAGTACTATGGAAATGTTTTGAGCAATTAATTAAGTTAAGATGCTATTCTTCTGGATCATGTTATATTTATAAACTTCTTTTCCTCTATATTCTATTGCAATTTCTTTACTCATTCTCAATAAATAATTTCTGTCATTTAGATTTGCATTTATAATTACATATTCTTTATCTCAGAGAAGGTCCATCTCAGATCTTAGAAGTTTCAGGATTTACCAGAAATGACCGTACATCTTCTAGAATATGTTCCAAACTAGAGAAATTGGATCAAGCCTTTTCAAATTTTGAGGGGTGAATGATTGTTCAAGCAACTTAGAATGAAGGAGAAATGCAAAAAATATAAATAAGAAGGGAAAGATGTCATCACATCGTGTGATTGGCTAGCTGTTTTTATTTTCCTTTGGGGCTCTGAGGCTACACTATAGAATTCTTCAAGCTCGAAGAATGACTGTCTTCTCTTGTCCTGTCAGAACTACGAGGAAGACTCTTTGGAAGACAGAAACTGCGTGGAGGACAAACAAATATAGACACAAAGCTGAATAGGCATAATAAGAATTCAAAAAGGGGTTGAAAGACACTCAGTATAGAGAATCTATTGGGGATAAAGATACAGAGATATTTGTGCTGTGTAGAATAATGTTCCTTTTTATTAGTTCCCCACTATCTTCATTTGAGGTAACAACTGTTGCTTTTTATAAACAAACTCATAGAGCAAATGAGTGTTGCCTGGCAAATATGTGCCAGACTCTGAGCTGTGTTAGGAAATCCTGCTGAGCACAAGATGTCAATACTACTCATGTGGAACATATACCTAGTGTGAGAAATGATTTTAAAAATACACGAATCACGTAGACATAAATCACAACAATGACAAGTGCTACAAAGGAGTGGGGTATGAACGGATTTAAAGGTGAGAAAAAAAAATCCTAGTCAGAAATATGCAGATTGGTCTCCTTGAGTGTGTATCATTTTTGTTAATTTATGATGTATGAGTTAATGAGGAAAGGGGAGTTAAGAATAAATGTAGAATAAGAGGAGAAGATAAATAATGTTTCAATAAGAGAAGAAATACATGGGTAAAAGAACAGAGACATGACAAAGAATGAAAGGGCAAGTCATATCCAAAACAAATGAGTAATTTGGCATTTCAGGAAAAGTAATATCATAGAAGTAAATTGTATCAGAAAGCATAACACCATTATCATCAACACCCATTATCATCGTTATCTCCTTCCACCACTATCACATCTCTTATCATCAATTTGTGCCCTAATAAGCCAGACACTATAATAAATGTTTTACATATATTATCTCATTTAATCCCTATCCAATCCTATGCTCATAGATTTGATCATTCATTTATTCAATACATATTTATTAAATACCTAATCTATGGAAGACACTCTGATGGTCATGAAATATTTGATACTGGACAAAATAGATGTTGGCTCTACCTAATAGAACATATAGTCAAATGAGATACATAAAATAAGTGACCAAGTAACATATATAGAGTCAACATTTCATTAAAAGTGGTGCTAGAGAGTGGTGCAATGGTGGCTCAGTGGCAGAATTCTCACCTGCCATGCTGGAGACCTGGATTTGATTTCTGGAGCCTGGCCATGCTAAAAAATAAAATTGTGCTAGATACTTGGAAGAGTGTAGGCAAGGCTGGATACAAAATTTGTGGAGTCCAGTGAAAAATGAAAGCATGATGGTCCATAATTAAAAGTCAAGAAAAAATGCTATTAAAGTTCATTTTAAGCTGTTTTCCTTTCTTCTGTGGTTTCTTTCTCTACTTTTTATAGTGGTTTTATTTGAGAGTTAACGTCATCCTAAACAAAGAAACAAAGAAAATTTAAATTTCAAATTAAATTAGTATGAATTTTATTTTGTTCATCTTCATATAATATGATGCTTTTTTAATGAATATTTTAGATTTTTTCAGATGATTTGACATATGCAGAATCATCAAAATTACAGAATTTTTATTTTCTTGCTCATGCCTATAGGGTGCCTCAAGTTGGCCAGAAAAGATAACACAAGTAAGACTCCATAGGTTTAGAAGGAGGAAAATAAGGACCCCTGAGATGGGACTAGCCAAGGGAGAGCTCCTGGGCTTGGGGAAACTTGTGGGGTGAGTGAAGACCCTCACAGGTGCCCATGGACCCTGTCCTCAGAAACGAGGCATGCATGAATTTTTTCAAGCCCGATGACTACCTAGTTCCCCATCCCATCAGGTGATAGACTGAAGTGCTATGGCTTGGCTAGGGGTGGAGTCTCAAGGAGCTGCTAAATAGCTATCTTTCCTGTGGTCCTGCCACCCCAATAATCCACAGCAGATGGTCAGCCCCAAAGCTCTTTAAATCTCCACTGCAAGTACCAGACTTTCCCCAACTGAGATTCAGTCTCTGGTCAACCATCCACTAAATAAGCCATGGTGCTGCCAACCTAGAGCAGGGACGGCCATCGCTATGCCAAGCCTGAAATAATGTGAAGCAGGTACATCCTAACTCTGGTTCTCCTGTGCCCTTGCCCATAGGGTGGAAGAGAGAAAAGGGAGGCCGGGTGGGCTGAGGGAACCAGGGGACAGGGGAGCAGGTAGCCAAGAACTCATTCTGGAGTAAGTACTGCGAGACAATATTATGTGTTAACTAAGTTTACAAATACTGGGCACCTGCTCCATTGTCTTACTGGAGAGAGTTTATAAAATACAAAGATAAAATTATTAAGAATTTCAACACATCTACAGCAGAGCACTGAACCCAAAGCATGGAGCCCTTCTAAACATCAGACCCTGTGTGATTGTAGTAGTCACATGCCCATGAAGCCACCTCCAGTTGCGGGGACAGAGAAGAATTATATAGAGGACTCAGGAGGGTTCCCTTAAAAAGGTGAGACCTGAAGGCTAAGAAGGATCTAGGCATGCAGTAGGAGGAGAGAATGATTATCACTATAATTCTCTTTGTTTTTAAGATTTACAGAGGTTAATTAACCTAGGAATGACAAAACCTATCTTAATTTATATTCAAGGTATTTGTTAATAACCGCTGTTACATACCTCCTTCTAACTGGGAAGATTGTGTTTCTCCTGTTATGCATTGTATAGAAAGGAAGTCAAGAGTGAGTCTCTGCTAAAAATCTATGGATAAAACCAAGAAGAAACTAGTCAAAAGCTGTAGTTATAATTATCAATTCAGTTGGCATAAGACATAACTGAAGCATTGCAATGAAGCCATTTTTGCTTAACTGATTTCCAATAATGGTCAATGCTACTTACCATAACTTAGGGATATTCCTTGTGTAGGTTTATGACTCTTGTTTAAGCCTTATGTCTTTTTATTTCTCTTCTCATCCAAACACTCAAAGGTTGGGTAATTAAAAATGTTTGTAGTTACCTAAACCTACCAGGTCATTTCATGATTCCAAATCTTTGTTTATCAAACTTATCCATTCAATGTTCTTCTCTTGCTTTGCACACATTGACAAGGGTATCTACAAGGTTCAGATCAGTAGTCAAATGTTCTGGAAATAGACTTCCTCCACCTAAGTAATACTATGGTCTTCTTTTTTTATGTATTTCTTTATCATTGCACTCATTGCCTCTATTGCCTCCATGTGTTTATATCATTCTTTTCCTCTAAATTTAAAATTCCTTTGTTCATGGATGACATAATCTTTATATTAATACATTTAACATTGTGCTTAATCCACAGCAGGTTCTCATTAATTTCATCATTGTACTTAATCAGTAGAATATTGATCAGCAGCTATATCCTTCTGGGGAAGACAGGGACACACCTAGGGGCCTTCTCCAAGCCTTCGCCTGCCTCCAGTTCCCTTTCTTTTGTGTGCAGATGTTTCAGTCTGTTTCCATTCTACAACTTGTGGGAGATGTTAGGTCTAATGAAAAGTACTGACCATATCTTGAACCCAGAACCTTAGAACAAGCGGTCCTAGTTGCTTATCCAGGCAGGAACTCTCAGCGATAGGGCCCACTCCAGACAGTGGTATGAATACCCTACCCTTGGGCGACACAGATTTGTCTCTCCTCTCCCACTTGAAGTGGGGGCATTTGAAGTTGCCATCTATTGACCCTGACCTGAGAAATTGCCTTCATAGAAAATCAGCCCAATGGGATCTCCTGTACTCATTTGGACCCTTCATTTTGTGTAAGTAAAAAATTGGTCATTGCTAGAAGTTTCTGTTTGCCTGGGGCTGTGTTCCAATGATTGCACTATATAGCAACTCATTCCACATATCCTTCTGCCAAGTGGACCAAGAATCTCATTTATTTTTTAAAGTTAAAAAAAAAATTTCATCACAAACTTTATACAGATTCATTAGACAGGCCATATTCTTATCAGTTGAGCATTTAAACAAATAGGGATGTGTCTATGGCTGTAGACCATTTATATGTGGGATCCCTGCCAGCAGCATTCCCAATTATTGTTCAAGGAAACCCATTTGTTTTGGCAATCATGTCAATGATATGTTTGTTTTGTAAAAGAATAGCATTTCCTTTATAGAGATAGAAGCTGACAGGTGGAAGACAATAGGATCAAAATATTTTATTTTTCTGCCCAGTTTGGAATATGAAATATACATTAAGGGTAGTTTTGAAGTCCGTATGCTTCCCTGTATAGATATTATGCCCATTAGGCATCCATGAAAACAAACAGCATGAACAAATAAAATATTACAGAGGAAAGGACAAGGCCAAAAATAAAAAATATAGCAAACATAAATTATTTAAAATAATTATATACAACATTCACATATACTATGACTAATATAATTTATTCATGACTATGAATATAGAATAAAATGTATGCAAATATACCCATATATGGATATATATGTATGCATGTATGTATATGTGTATATACACAAACATATAAATCTCCTTTGTGATGGATGCCAGATTAATTACATTGTACACAAAAACTGTTTACTTCTCACAACTATCTTGTGGGGTCGACCTTATTATCCCACAGATGTAAAAATTTAGGCTCAGAAAGAGATTATGAGATTGAAATCTTGATTTCCTTAATTTCAAAGCCAAGTTCTTTGTCCACTCAATGCTAATGACAATGAAAATGTTCAAAATCAATCATGAAGCACAAGATAAATTAGTGCTATTACCCAGAAAACCATCTTACACTCATTGCTCACCCTTTGTTCCTCACTGTCCTTAGTACTGCACATATACAATCTTATTCTCACTCCTACCCTATCGACTTGTTTTCTGTATTTGATGGAGGCTTTATTGAACATAAGCACAGTGCCTAAGGGTTACTCTGCCTTTACACAGTGGAGCTGGGATGTAAACCAGCAGTCTCACTGAAGAATACTCATGGGATGCTTTCACTATATATATCGATGTGATTAATGGATGTGTGGAGGGCGGAAAGGAGGTGTTTATGCTGGATTTACGGCACCAGGCACTTTAAATTAACTATAGTGTTATTTCTTGAATAGTGTATCTATGAGTTAGGAATCAGTATTCCCATTTTAAAGATGAGGCGATCAGTTCTTGGTACGATTAATTGAACTTTCCCAAGATCAGTGAGCTGTTGAGCAAAACACACAAACACTGAAACCAAGACCAAAATGCATAACTTAAATATTTTTGCTCAACTGTGTTATAGTAGTTCCTACATATCATACAGTATCATACATAGGAATATATAGTAGTTTCTGTGTATCTGCTATATGAAAGTGATAATTTTCAGGAGAGCACATTCAAATACATTATCAGTCCAAAACACGCATAAAATTGGTCATATGGAAAAGATGGCTTATTATATCCATATCTCTTTCCCCGTGATAATCATTATTTGTAACTTAGGTAAGAGAAAACCCCAAAGAGAATTCCCTGGTGTTAATTGTGCTATTACAATCAGAGCTACAAACTTAAGGATTATTAATGACATTCTATTTTTATTTCTAAATCTGGGTTTGTTAAGATGTGACTGTAATTTTGATACTAAGGTAAATGATGTTTCTCTTAAAAGGAAAATAGAGCCAACCTAGCGTTTGATACATTAAATTACACACAATCTATTCATTAAAGCTGTATTGCCCTCTTGCTAATGATCATTCTTCTCCTGATGCCCAGGTCTCTAGGAAAAAAGAAAAGGTGCCAACTAGTTGCTAAGGTCTAAAATATAAAGGGGGTGGATTACTAAATACTTTTGAACTCTGTGGCACTCAAAAAGAGGTGTGCTTTTAGGAGACATTTGGAGGTTGTATGCAAAAGGAAACGCTTCACATTATCCTCTATAGGATAATCTAACTTTGCTGCATGTTTGAAAGAGACCCTAGGTATAGTTACTCTTTATTCATTTGTTTGCTGTTTCTTTCCCAAAAGCAGTTTTTAAAAAAATTTCTCCTGGTCTCTAGCTCTCTCAATTTCTCACTCACACGTGTATGCATACACACACACACACACAACTAAAACCATTATTAAAATTTGATTTTTACATAAACCTTAACTGTTCCCCATAGAGTCTGCTTACTTACCACAAATAATAGTGATACACTGAAACGGATGAGAGGAAGGCTATTAAATCTTACATGCTGTTTACCCCTTTAATTCTATGGCTCAAGGCTTCAGGCCAACTTCTTCTCTTGGATTTCTCTATTTATTATTTTGGTGTTCCTGTGTTAGATTTTTATGGTTTACTTGTGTTTTTTTTTTTCTATCAGCCATATTTTCTCACAAATAAAAATATGGTGGCTTCTACCAGTGTTCTCTCTAATAAGTTCTAGGTTTCAAAAATCAGAGAATGAAGCCTGTCCTTTCATTTTTTCTAGTAATACTATTTGCATAGTTATTATATATCAATATAAAGCTAAAAGCAGCCAAGGTGGTGCCTATCCTTATAGAATGAAAATCTGGTCTGGGAGGCAATTAATGAAAGAGAGTTGCACAAAAAAATGACAGCTATGATGAGAGGTTAGAAAGAATAATGATGCTATGACTGAATATGGGAGGAAAAATTGACCAGGCCAAGAAATTGTTCCTGAAGAAATCATTATTTTTATTACTATTAAAGTGAAGGTTTATGTACTCGTCATCCATTAAGATCATAATTTTGAAGGCCTACTTCCCGATACCTGGTCCAGGAAAGCTAGAAGCAAGGAATGAATTGTCTCCTTCAAAGCGTCCTGCCTCTGCTCGCTGCTTCACACAATGAGAGTGGCTCAGCTTCTCTTCCCTCTTCCATATTTATTGCAATACATGCTGGCAAACTGATATTCCATGATATATATTTTAGACATGGCTGATGAGAATTATTTTGATCTTTTTATTCCATATATGAGTATTGGTCTTATATATGACTCCTAGATACATGAAAGAAAGGCACCCACTCAACTCATGTTCTTCCTCTCCTCTGTCCTGCTGATCCCATTGAAAATGAAGAGTATGTAGCTACACACAGAATAACTGAATTGAAGGCTTGGCTCCACTATGGAGAAGCTGTGTGAACTCGGGCAGTTTGTTTCTCTGTGCATAACATATTACCATACACATTGTAAATTTCTTACTGAATATTATTGGGATAAAATTCAATGCTTCCCAGCAGATAGCAAGTGCCCTATTCACATCAGTCACCATCACTGATTGGGGTTTGGCATGCTGGATCGCAATAGCTTGCATTTTGCATCCCATGGTTCTCAAAAATCCCCAGTCACACATCATTTGGGTATTTATGTTGCTCAGTTTCATGTCCAGATTTAGCACAGGCTTCATGATACTGGACACAACATGTTATATTTAGAGCCACACACGCAGATTCTTTCCCTCTGGCTCTTTCACCATTGTTACTATTCCTTCATATTATAAATTCAGCTCAAGTGCTCTGGTGGTCAAAGGAATTAGTGCAGTTAGAATGGGCTCCTCATATTGTTTTGAGGGAAAATATATGAAATAATCTTGAGAGAACAAAAGTCATACCACCGTAGAGCACTTTCTACCCACAAATGGCCTCCCTTCACATGATACAGAGTCACAATCGTTCAGAGCCACAGGAAAAATGAAAGTCACTCTCTGGTATTGAAGTATGCAAAGGAAAATATTTAGTTGTAAAACACAGTTACCTGGGAGATTTGAGCATGTGTTTTTGTTTTGGATTTTCTCATTCTGCTATCTGTATTGTTTGTCCTGACAATTCCTTCTGAGATGAGCTATAAGCTACTTCCAGCTGGAAGATAGAGAAGAAAACAAATAGTTTGCTTGCAAATACACTAAGAAATCTGGGCTTCTAAAATTACATGTGCATGCTTGTGCCTATTTAAGTCTTGATGTCTCAACATGGAAGTCTTTCCTGGTATAAATAAAAAGTAGAATTTTTTGAATCCCAAAAATCTAGCCCCTGTTTATGGGACTCTATATTCCCTATTCTCCATCATGAAGTATCAGGAATGGAATAGACCTGTTAGAGCATATCATCTAATATCTTCCAGATACCGATGTACTTTCTATACTACATTTGTCGATGACTTGAGAGATGCAAGACCTTTGAAAAATGGAATGGAGGAGAGGCACTGAAAGCAGCTGACCAAACTAGGAAAGGGCAATGTTCTGGGGTTCCTCAGGTACCCAGTGATATGTGGCTTCTGTCAGGAGGAGATGGTCTCAGCTATTAACAGTATGTAATAAAAAATAATTGTCAACCCTTACTGAGTGCCTACTATGTGAGAAGCACTGTATTAAGTAGTATAAGTCATAAGATCTTATTTTATTCTCACAACGATGCTGTGAAACAAGTACTAATATTATTTTTATTTTATATTTAGGCATACTGAAATAAAGAGAAATTAATAAACCTGACCAAGGTCAAACAATCAGTGTAGAGCTGGGATTAAAAATTGGACCACCTTTGTTGAGGGTTCTCACCTTTGATCGTTACTCTCCATCTGCTTCCTAAACAACTGAAGATGTGAAATTTTGAAAATTGTTCCAAAAAGAACCTCAGATTCACAGGAAAAATTGGTCCTGACATGGAAAATACCATGCTGCCAACGTTTCTTAAAAGGGTGCAAGTAGCAATAGCAACATTCCAAACATTTATATTTTGTGTTAAATAGCATAGTCATTCATATCCTTGGGGAAAACACTATGCCTGCAATTGTAACCGATATGCATTATTTATCAAGTTAAAGGATTTGTAATCAGAAGTTCCCTGAGTTACACAAAGTGTTTATACCTGAACCAAGATACAGCTTGTGTGTTGAAGCTTCTTCAAATATAAAATCTCATCCCAAAATATGTGCGCATTTTACAAACAAATAAAGCAGTATTATAAATAATACCTTTTGTTTGATCCTCACTTTTATTCAATGTTTAGCAAACATACTAAACATAGACAGCTTTTGAATAACTTAAATTCTCTTAGGGGTAATGGGTGAAAAAAGTAGAAGATAATTTCATCAGTAAGTAACAAAGTATGCCCATGGTAATGATTAAAAGATAATATTTACTAGGTTATTAGACTCTATCAGCTATCACTGCTGTATCAATTGTTTATAACTATTACCTTGTAAATTACCCTCAGTGACACTACAATGTTGACTGGTACCCTGTGTTCCTTGGGAAAGAAATGTCTTTGTAAAAAAGTCTAAGGTGAAGAAGAGTTTACAAAAGCCTCCAAAAAAAAAGCAATGCTGCTTCATCTTTAGTGTAAAAGGTGAAGAAAAATAAACAGAAAATGCAGAAAGAGTCTCCCAGGAGAAAGAAACAACAGGTGCAAAGAAGCTTGGAAGTGTGGGGGAATACAGGGCATTTGGTGGAGGCAGTGGTTGTAGCTTAGAGGCCTTATATGCCATGCTAAAAAGCTTGAATATTATACTCAAGGTATGAAGATATAGAGAAAGTTCAAAGGGGGTTACGATTTGGTGGTGTTCATATTTTGGAAAGAGCCCCTAGGAGGTATTTAGATTAACCATTAAAGTGATGACTGGAAAGCAGAGACAAGACTTAAAAAGTAATATGGTAATTCAAATGAGAAATTAGAATCAGAGCAAAGACTGATAATGCCCAGATTTAAATAAGAATAGTATAAGAAGGAATATAAATAAAATATAAATAAATAAGAATAGCACAGAAAAGAATATATATATATGTACTTCCATATATAGATAGATAGATAGATATTCTTCCATATATTTTTTTTCTTATTTTTTTAGTGGTAGAATCAATCTACTGATAAAACATTGGATATGGAGAAGCCAAAGAAAATAGCTGTGACTCAGAGAACTATTGCCACATATCCAAATGCCATGTCTGCTTTACTAGGTTATTTTTCATGTCAAGAAGCAGCAGAGAATGGGAGTATTAGATTCAGGGGTCTCCATGGCACAATTTTGAAATACCACGCATGGCTCCTTACCTTGAGTGACAATGCTCATTGCTTAGCTAATGTTTATTTATCTTAATTAAGGTCTACTTTACTTACAGTAAAATGTTTGAATCTTAAGTGTACAGCTTAAGCTTCCTATACGTACAATTAAGATGCCACGAAGGAAATATATATAATATTTTCTCATCAAAGGACTGATCAATATGTGAAATAATTAAGGGTATTTTCAATGATCCTGTCAGCACTTTCCATGTGTAAATTCATGGACTGGGTTCTTTGGGGACAGAGAAATGAATAAGACAAAGTGTGTTAAGCTTACAATAACCTTATTCAAGTTGGAAAGGTTATTTGAAGCTAAGGGTTATGAACAGACACAGTGGTTTTTCAGAGAAGAGAGACTAAATCTTTTTCTGCTTAGGACATCAGAAATTGTTTCTTGGAGTAATTAGCATTTGAACTGCACCTTCAGGAATTTGTCACATTTAAATAATCAGAACACTATGGAAAAACCAAAATTCCAGGCACAAGAAACAATTAGTTGTTTCAATTCTCTGTGCTTCAGAGAACTGAGACTTGGATGTCAAGCAAAGACCTTTCCCAGATCTATGAACTTCTATGTAAGCCCCCCCCAAAGGATAGAATTGTACCCTATGAGATGAGGTTTCAGAAAGGTATAAGCATTAATATATAACAACAAATCTTATAAAAGATACCAGAGAGTTTTTAATAATTAATTTAGAACTGAGACCATTATTATTGAACAGATGTACCTTTTTATGCATTACCTATTCATGGTGTTTGTTTTGGAAATTCCAAGCGAAAACATTGATTGCACAGGTAATCTTTCATTAACGTCTGACCCCTGTATAAAATAGTTATATCCTCTTTTTATATCCTAGATCCTTTGCAAGGGAGCCATGAACACATTCTTATTTTCTCTGTGACTGTAAATTCTAGGCAATTTTTTTTTTGCTTTTATGTAAATTTAGACCCTCTACCTCTCAATCTAGACCAGTATTCTTGCAACTATTAGTAAGTCTGATGTGGATTACTCTATTAATAAAGGATTTAATTTGTGGGATAATACTCATATATTCTTTCTATTGCCTTCCAAGGAGATAAAATGCTAGTGAATTGTTTCAGCTTTTACTTTTTAAAGCGTGCATAACTTTTCACAATAAAATTGATTTTGATAGGCTCTAGAATCTAGACTATTATGGAAGACATTTTATACACTCTTCTAGTGTTAGACATTCTAATCAATAACTCTGAAGTACAATCTTAATTTGTTATCTCAAATTTATTATTAAAATATTTCTAGTGAGGTTAAATTTATACAAAATTTTGGTCGCCATTTTTCCATACATTCCTTGTTAGAGCTGCTGTTAGTTACTATCTGCTGATGTAGAATGCCCATCTCCAAAGCTCAAGCCTTTCACGTTAGAAGGGAGAAATTTTAGCCCCACTGGAGAAATAGTCTTATTTTAATGTAATTTCCACACACCTGGTAATGGATGGTAACAATCACATTATTAGGACTCAGTCATTGACTGGGCTTCTTTAGCCTTAGGTGACCTCTGAGTATTCCATTAACTTGAGTTTGGATCCCTGTGTTCCTGACTATTATTCAGAAACCATGAACTTATCTTGAGATATCCCTTTCCCTGAAGACCATATTATCTTGTCCATATTCCCAGGTATGAAAGAAATTGTCACCTAGATTCCATTCCTATGGTCATCAGCTAATTTCTCAATATTTCTTGTGGTTGTTGACTTAATAATGCCTGTTTAGCTCAACTCACTGCATCCATCATTTTGGTATATTAGTTTGCGGTCCTAGAGAGAGAGAGTGAACTTCTCACTACTTGAGTTTGGGTTCCACCACGCACGGTGGCTTGAAAGATAATTGCAAATTCTTTTGCCCTCCTTCCATCAAGAGATGGGGACTAATTCCTCTCCCCTTGGATTAGAGCCAGACTTGGTGATTCACAGTAGCTAACAGAATATAGTACAAGTTATGCTGGTGACTTCTGAAGGAATAAGAGGAAGTCATGCATTGCCTCTTTATAAGAAGCCCAACTACCCTGAGACTGAAAGGCCATGTTTAGGCACTCTGTTCAATAGTCCTAGCTGAGACTCTCCTTCAACTATAACATTCCAGGCCAGATATATGAATGAAGGTACCATCTTGGAAGGGATCCCTCAGGTCAGCTATTCAGGTCATCAAACATTTGCATTATACGAGGTGAGGGCCAGATATCACAGAGAACAAAAAAACATCTCTGTTATGCTCTTTCCAAATGCTTAACTCACAGAAGCTGAGGGAGCAATAAAATGACTGTTGTTTTACATCACTAGATTTTGGCATAATTTGTTTTACAGCAGCAGACAATAGAAAGCCATGTGACAGCTTCAGTTGAAGGGACTTGAGTTGAAGTGATTGTGTGCCATTTCAAGTGGTTTTAACTCATTTTGCATTATTTTTTTGTGCTTCTTCCATTTCTAGAATAAGAACAAGCTCCAGTTAACCTGTGCTTCCAGGGAAGAGGTAAAACATATGGAAAAGACCTGAGTCCACAATGTAGTGAGAAACTAAGTCTACCTGGTCCCCAAGCTTGAAGCACAGTCAACCAAACAAGCCCAGACTAGATCAACAGAACAGCAACCAGCCTATGGACCCATAAGCATGATTAAATAACTGTTGTTTCGAGCTACCTATGTTGGAGTGGTTGGTTACATAGGCAGAAAAGTCTAATGCACACCAGGTTTTTTTCTGCCAATATCCACAGTGTTGAATTGTTTCTCCCCAGGTGGTTGCATTAACCAGTAACAAAGCAGATTTGTCATGTCCCTTTCAACTTTGCACTTTGAAATTTGAACTATTTCCATCTTAGGAAAAAACAAGACTTATTGCTATAGTTCTAGAATGTCTTTTTCCAGAAATGACCTAAGTTATGAAATATATTCAATGTCCATAGGTTAATTTGGTGGTTACTAGATTAGCTACAGAATGGACACTCTTTCATATCTCTAACTATGATACTTCTAATCTCCAATTCCATACTCTTAATTTTAAATAGGTTATTTCTTAATGACTTCTCAGATTTTTCAATTACCCTTTTATATAATGCATCACCATGTTTTCCTCAAAAGGCAAATGCTAATTGTCTCCCTATGAAATTTTTTGTGAAACCAAATGCTGTGCACAAATACACTGAGTTAGTCTCTCCCTCTCCCTCTCCCACCACTCTCTCTCTCTCTCTCTCTCTTTCTCTCTTTCTCTCTCTCTCTCTCCACCTCCCCCACTGCCATGATAGGGTATTTGAGGATTATGTTTTCTGGCCATCTGTTCTCCCAGAAAATGATGGGGAATGCAAAGTTTAGAGTTGTATAGGCATTTGGACTAGTTGCATCAGTATTTTTTGCTCACATACAGTCCCCCAAAGCTCAGAATAACATTTGCCACTAAATTCCAATTGCAAAAGCCAGATGGAGGAATGAAATGCAATGGAGCAAGATGTTTACTTCTATTTCAAATGTTTAATGGCTTGCCATTGGTAGATAAAAGATTGGGAAATTAGAGTAATGTACAGCAGTCAGGAAATGTGGGAACATTAGGATAGAATCTGTAGAAAGAAATTTTTAAAACACCTAGCGTGTCAGAGAAATATCATCAACATTATAGAATGGAAGTTCTGTGAAGGGTCTTTGAGAATACCTATTAGATTTTATAGATGAAGAAAATAGCATTTTCAAAGTTAAAATGCAGCATAAACTTATTCAGTTCAATTAAGTGACTGGGCTGGGACTTGATCTGAAATAGCTATGTCGGATTTTTTTTCTAAATTCTGTTAGAAACAGGTAGAAAGGAAAAGAGAAAGATGGGAGGATATTGGCAGGAGAGAAGAAAATGGTGAAGACAGAAGTAGAAACAGAATGGTGTTTGTTAATCTAGGAAAAGGAAAAAGGGTAAGGGAGCACTGTGATACCCCATGAGAAAGAAGTGGAAACCTAAGAACTGAACTTTTTGCCTTTCCATTGTGTATCTCATTTTATTCTCCAAAAACCATTTAAAAATTAAGATGATTAACATTATTTCAATAGAATGAGAGAGGGTTGAATAATTAAATTACTTTTCCAGAATATTAATTCTTAATTTGGCTACCCTAATGACAAAATTGGTAGCATACTTTTCACTCAGCCATACAAGCTCCAGGAAAAAGGGAAGGGGGTATGTCAGGAAATGAAGCATGGCTGAAGAGGGCAGTATGGATTTTATTAAAAGCACAAGCTTAGAGATCAACAAGATAAGATTAAATATTTTACTCCACCATTTTCTTGCTGTTTCACATTCCACCTGTTTCACTTCACCTCACTGATCTCATTTTCTCATCTCTGAAATGAGGAATATTATGAAGATTGTATGCTGTAATTTTTTAAAGCAACAGGCATATCTTAAACTTTTAATAAATCACAGTTTTAAATAGTGTACAGGAGAAGAATAGAAAGCGAGAGAACTTTGCTTAACAATGGGCAAAATCAACCAAACAACAAATAAGACAAAAGCAAGCAAAAAGCAGAGGAAAAAAAAAACATTTTAAAAAACATTTCCAGTAGTAGCACTAGCATTTCCTAAATTCCCACCAAATAAGACAAAAGCAAGCAAAAAGCAGAGGAAAAAAAAAAAAACATTTCCAGTAGTAGCACTAGCATTTCCTAAATTCCCACCTGTGGTTCTGAAGCTAGCATTTATGGCAGTTATAAAAAGCTTTGATTGTTCTGTAATTCTATAATTGTTCTATAAATTCCAAAGCTTGTTATGCCATAGCAAAAAATATATATATACTTTGGGCACAGTGGTAAATGGAGACTTAATTCTTGCCTGCATGATGCCAGTTATTGCAGGCTTAGAGAATAGCATTTAAAATAAATGGGCTTCATGCAATAGACTTGGCTATATAATGACATTTTTATTTATGCAAAATGTAACTGTTTAAGAGTATTCTAGTCATTTGAGGGAATGGTCAACTCAGATTCCATTATTTGGCATTTAATTATAAAATTGGTATCTATCTTCTCAACAAAGTAATTTGTAAATTTTGGAAACATCTTTCTAGTATATAGAAATGACATAGAGTGTAACTAAATATGTTACGGATGATTCTATTGCTTATTATGTTCCTTTATCATTTAATGCTGCCCAGGCTAACTAATACAGTATGACATAGGGAAGGGAACAAGACTATAAGTTTAGATTCTTAGTTTCTCCCCTTAACCAGTTAACTGCAGAAAACTAAATTTCCATCTCTTCTTTGAGGTTGAGTTCTCATGGACTTAGGTAGAGGGATATTTTAGCTTCTGAGTAAGACAATTCAAATATAATAATCTAATTTCTTACACTTGACCAATTTTCTTAATTTCCAATGCCAGCTCTGCCACTTACTGGCTCTGTGATCTTGAGAAAGTTATTTCATCCCTTCTTGTCTCTGTTTACTCATTTATACCAACTGGCAGGATGAGGGGAGGTGATAGTAATAACTACTTCATAAAGCTGTTTGGAAGATTAAAAGAGACAATCTAAGTAATAAATTAGGAAAATGTCCCTTATAAGGTAAAATACACCATATATGTATTAGGTATTATTGGCTTTATTCAAATGAAAATGGAGAGCCATCTAAGAGTTCTAGGCTGGAGTGAGGTGAGAGAGGTGTGTCATAATTTGCTTTTAGAAAACATTGCTGCCTGAAGATGTGTGTGATAATAGTGCAATGTGTGGCTAGCCCAAGAACATGATTGTGGAACAAGTACATATGACTATACCATTGCCTGGAAGGGAGATCCTACAGAATATAAATATGGGTAGGCCAAAAAAGTCCCAGGAGAATGCAAAAATCTGAGCATAGCATACCATTCCCAACAGAATCTCCAATTCAAAACTAGAAGGTAAGAGGGCATTTAATTGAATCCTTTGGGTGAATTTGCTTGGCATTAAATATTAAAAATAACTTCTTGTAGAATGAAGAAGATCAGGCGCCAATCAATAGGTATGGATGGAAGAACTGCAGGGTGGGGGGAAGTGTATAGTAGCACTGACCTATAAAAGTTACTGCAATGATGTGAATACTGTATGTCTGTGTTATCCTCTATGACAGTCATTAAACACCTATGATTTTTTTTTTAATTTGCATATGGGCAGGAGGCACCAGGGATCGAACTCCAGACCTCCAGCATGGCAGGTCGGAGCTCTGCCTGCTGAGCCACGGCAGCCGCCCTAAACACCTATGATTATTGAGCATTTACAATGTGGCTTGGGCAATAGAGGAACTAAATTTTAAAATTTATTTAATTTTCATTGGTTAAAATTTAATCAGCCATATGTGGCTTCTGGCTACCCTATTAGACAGTGCAGGCTTTAGACTGTGGAGAACAAACTGATTCAATGCTTTCTAGTTTTATGATCTAGCCAGTCTTCAGCATTCCTACAAATGACAATTAACATTTACTTTTTCTATATGAATAAATAAAACTGTTAACTCTGACTACCTGGAAATTTTAACTCTATGAGGTATCTTCTTTCCAAGTGTGGAGGATAGTACCTTAGAGAAGAGTGTATTTTCGAATTACTTTCCTAGAGCTGCAGGCTCTGATCGTTGACTTATCCCCATTGTGCCCCAGCTACTTGTACACCAGGAAGGGATTAGCAAGCTTTTGTGAAACATGCCTGAGCTCTTGTCTCAATTCTGCCAGAATCTGTGGATTCATTAAACTTTGTTGAAAAACAATCCTTCATTGGGAAGCTCCTAATCTGAAGAAGAGCACAGCAAAGGTGGCATGGTAAAATAATGACAGTTGTTACTTATTTTTCAAATGAAACATGACAGTTAAGTTATCATTTCTGCTGTTAAAAATCTTGCATATAAGTTAAAACAAGTCTACCAGTTTTTAAGAGGTGAATATACACTTTGGACTTCTGTAAATAGAGCTATAATCAGATATCTAACTGTTAAACAAATAGACATATATTTATGCAATATTTTTAAATAATTAAAGAGGTAAGAAAGATTTTTCAAATAATTGTAACTTGAAAGAGTCATGAAATCTTAATAAAGATGTCATATGACAGTCAATTATCTTCTCCTGGCTTAGACGTAGTAAATTCTCTTCCTTTCACTTGGGTCTCTTCTTTCTAAAATTTCCTAGACTGCTTGACTTCAGAAAAAATCTTTAAAATATCTCCATTTTGTTTAAACCATTATGGTTATTGGCACCAAATCTTAATAGATACAGAATAAGATTACTTTCTATTTCTAAATTATCTGATTTCAAAGTCCACTCCAAGATATTATATATAATATTGAGAGCAAAGCCATTTATACTCATATAATTGATGAAATTTTCTTTCCTTTATAATAATAATAGTAAAATTTATTGAATTCTTGCTATATACCATATACTTCGCTAAGGGTTTTGCACGATAAGCTCATTCAATCCTCAAGGCAGCACTACAGAATAAGTACTATAGTACTATATAATTGTTTCCATTTTACAATGGAAAATCTGAGTCACAGACTTTCAATAATTTTACCAGTGCCAAAGTTGAGACTGGCATGAGCCACCTGGATCAATGAGGCAATAGCCATAGCCCATATTCTTTTTTTTTTTGTCTCTTTTTTTACAATGCAATTTTATTGAGATATATTCACGTACCATATAATATCCCTTATCTCCCCTAGTATTTATTTATTTATTGTGTTCATTTTCTTACTCTTCTGTCCTTACACTGGATAAAGGGAGTATCAGTCACAAGGTTTTCACAATTTCATACTCTCACCTAAAAGCTATATAGTTATGCAATCATTTTCAAGAATCAAGGTTACTGGATTATAGTTCAACACTTTCAGGAATTTCCCTTTAGTTACCCCAATGCACCAAAAACTGAAAAGGAATATCTATATAATGCATATAGAGTCAGAATGACCTCTTGACTCTATTTGAAATCTGTCAGCCCCTTAGACTTTGTTTTTTTTCTCATTTTGCTACTTCCTTTTGATAGCAATCTCAATCCCATGACGCCAGGCTTATCCCTGGGAGTCACGTCCCACGTTGCCAGGGAGATGCTCTCCCCTGAGAGTCAAATAGCCCTTACTCTTGAGACAAACGGTTAAGATATGACTGGTGTGACAGTATTCACATGGGAGGTGAATTCAGCTAAAATACAGGGAAGCACTTAGCTCAGCTCTATAAGGACCAATTCTGTTGGCTTCTCTACCGTTTAAAGACAAGTTTCTGTAACTACAAATCTCACAATTAATTTTCAATATATTTCACTATTTTATTTATTATGTTAGAACATTCATGGACTTCTCACTTTTTTTTACCTGAAAAGTGTTTTTGAACATGTATTGACTACGTAGTTGGATTTTGTGACATTATCATTGTCAGCATCACAGCTAATATGTATTAAACACTTCCTTTATATCAGTTTTTAACTGAACAATTTGCAAGCATGATCTCATTTAATATCATACAACCTAAATTAGCAGCTACTTTTATTATCCCCATTTTACAAATGAGGAAATTGAATCTGAGAGTGGTTATGTGTCTTTTTCAGGTTGTCACAGTTAGCAAGTAACAAAGACAAGGAATTAACCTGGGTCTTCCTTAATCAACTAATTCCACTGATGAACTACACACTCATAACCCTGGGTGTAATATTACCTGTTTACAAAGCTAATCATGCTATCCAGCAGTGGGTAACAATTTGCAAATTTCCTGCTTAGGTCATAATAGATATGCCAACTATTAAGAATACATAACTTCCTTTCCCTGTCTCAAAATGCATTTGTGCATACTCCTCTAGGCAGGTAAGAAATTCACATCTCCCTCTGACAGATGATTCATCTAGCAGCTTGTTTCACTGCTCTACTTGTGCCCCTCAACATAAAGTGTTACAGTTAAAGTGGCAAATGAGGAAAATAGCAGCAGAACATGGATTGGTATTTCATAAAGAGAAAAAATGAAGGGCAGGTATAATCTTTGCCAGTGATGAAAATTGCAAAGGCTAAATAGAAATTTAAACTCCCATATCCCTCCCAGGGAACAAAGGCAATACTTTAACATCCATCCTTTATATCTTAAATCTTAGAAGCTAGATATCACTAAGTGACTCAGTGAAATAGTCCTTCAAGGGAAATTATACCCCATCTAAGAAATAGTGACAAATAGCAGATACAGTAGTCTCAGTCTAGTGAAACCACTGCCTTGGAAAGCAATAACATTGCCTATTTTGATTCACACTGTGCTTCTCTGCATCACATACTAGTAGACTGTTTATCTTATTCAATGGCAGTTCAATATAAGACTGAGAGCTATAAAGAATTTATTCCATACTCCCTCCTTGAATTGTTTTCTGGTAAAAATGTTAGAGCCTTGTGTTATTTAAGTTCAGGATTCTTTTTTTGTTTTCATGCTCATTCCTCTTGTCTGATGATGGTTTTATTTCCTTCCACTCTGAGGAAAGTAAGAATGACCCAGATGTTATCTACTGGGTAGAAGGTCTTCTATATTAAATATAGGATGGAAATGTCTTAATAATCATGCTTTAGATTCAACCCAAGTCCTCTTCTGGCAGAAATTGAAGGTTGTCTAACCATAGCCATTTCCCTTCATCCTTCATTCTTACTGGCAGAAACAGATTCCCCTTGATAGAGACTTAAAATGGGGTCCTTATATTTTTAACCTTTTTTGATTGTATAATATAACATATATACAAAGCAAAGAAATAAAAAAGCAATAGTTTTCAAAGCACTCTTCAAAAAGTGATTACAGGACAGATCCCAGAGTTTGTCACGGGCTACCATATGATCTCCTCATATTGTTCCTTCTAGCTGCTGCAGGATATAAGAGGCTAGAGGATTTAAATACTTTTTTATCATCACAATCGACTTTTTTCCCTTGTTTTTGTGTGAACAATACCATACATACAAAGAAGATATATATTTCCAAGCACAGCAGCACAATTAGTCATAGAACATATTTCAGACTTTGACATGGGTTACAATTTCACAATTTTAGGTTTTTACTTCCAGCTGCTCTAAAATACTGGAGACTAAAAGAGGTATCAACTTAATGATTCAGCATTCGTATTCATTTGTTAAGTTCTATCTTCTAAACTCCTCTCTTTGGGTTTTTTTTGGGCTATGGCAATTCTAAATTTTTTATATTGGAAGGGTATGTCACTAATATGGGCAGGGAGATGGAACTATCGAATGTTCTGGAGCGGCTGGGCTAGGTTTCAGGACTTATGTGGACCAGGGACCCATTTGGAGGTTGTAGGTTTCTGGAAAGTTATTCTAGTGCCTGGAACCCCTGTGGAACCTTACATATTGCCCTAGGTGTTCTTTAGGATCGGCTGGAATGAGGATTGGCAGGTTATGATAGGTAGCAAGGTATACCTGAAGCTTGCATAAATGCAACCTCCAAGTAGCTTCTCGACTCTCTTTGAACTCTCTCTGCCATTGATACTTTATTAATTATACTTTTTCCACCTTTTGGTCAGGATGTATTTGTTGATCCTATGATGTCAAGTCTGGATTCATCCCTGGGAGTAATCTCCCACATTGCCAAGAGACTTTCACCCCTGGATGTCATGTCCCACTTAGAGGGGAGGGCAATGATTTCACTTGCAGAGTTGAGCTTTGAGAGGTTGTCCTTATTTTTAAGCCTTTCTGTAGCCAAGAGTCATCAGTCAAAAAATCCTTATGTCAATAAGAAATAAGAAAAAAAAATCTACTGAGGGCATCTGGGAAATAGTTCCCTCACTGATAGAAAGATAGGCCCCCAAAGTATTCCACCTTCTTGCTTCCTGTTTTTGGTGCAATGCTATGACACCGGGTCTCTAGAAGCCAACTTGTCACCAGAAGTTTTCAAGACTGAGAAGGGAAAATCAATATGCAGAGAATAATAGAGACAAAGATGAAAAGAACTTGGAACCTTGATGTCACTATTGAGACATTGAAAGGGTTTCAACAGCCTCTCTCCAGACTGCTTAATCTGGGAATAGTCATCTTTATCGCATAAGCCATTGTTTTCAAGCAATATTTTTTTTCTAGGAGAAAAATAACAGTTATTGCAATTGGAAATGCAGCAGGAAGATTTTTTAAAAAAAAAAAAAACCCTCTACAGTTATGATTTTGGGGGAATTTGATCCTGCTCAGAAGAAGACCAATACATTTTAACCATCATTAATCTGCGATTGTGGCCATTTTAATTATGACCTCCAAAGGTCAAATACATGGAGAAAAGGTAGCAGAAAAGATTATTATGTCTTTTGTCTTGAACATTTTCAGTTTTTAATTTTATAGTCTTTAGAAATAAAAAGGTAGGGAAAAATAAAAGGGTAGGTCCTTACAACTATGATTTTCAGGAATGGTGAAATCAGTTAATAGAGAAATAATCATTTCTTTAACAAATGGTGTTGGAAAAACTGGCTATTAACGTGCAAAACAAAGAAAGTAGATCCCTTCCTCACACCATAAACAAAATCATCTCAAAGTGAATCAATGACTGAAATATAAGAGATTAAAACTTTAAAACTCTTAGAAGAAAGCAGGCAAAAATCATTAAAACTTCATATTAAGCAGTGGTTTCTTATATGTGGCATCAAAAGCACAAGCTACAACAACAACAAAAAATTAGATAAATTGGACTGCATCAAAATTAATTTTTTTCTGTATCAAAAGACATTATAAAGAAAGTGAAAAGACAGCATACAGAATGGGAAAATATAGTTGCAAATTATATATTTGAGATATAACTTACTATCCAGAATATGTAAAGAACTCTTCCAACTCAATAACAAAATAACAAACAATCATGTTTAAAAATGGGCTAATGACTTGAATTGATATTTCTCCAAACAAAATATGCAAATGGGCAATAAGCACATGAAAAAATTCCTAGCATCATTAGCTGCCAAAAAATGCAAATCAAAAGCACATTGAGATACATTGTCAAACAATAATAAAGCTATTATTTAATAAACACACACACTCAGGAAATAAGTGGAGAAATTGGAAATCATGTTTTTCTGATGGGAATGCAAAATGGTGCAGTCACTGTGGAGAACAGTTTGGTGGTTCATCAAAAGTTATCACATGGCCCATAATTCCACTCTTAGGTGTTGTGCTGGTTTGAAACGATGTATGTCCCCTGGAAAAGCCATGTTTTAATCAAAATCCCATTTCGTAAGGGCAGAATAATCCCTATTCAATACTATATGTTTGAAACTGTAATCAGATCATCTCCCTGGAGATGTGATTTAATCAAGAGTGGTTAAACTGGATTAGATGATGACATGTCTCCACTGATTTGGGTGGGTCTTGATTAGTTTTTGAAGTCCTATAAAAGAGGAAAATTTTGGAGAATGAGAGATCTGAGAGAGAGAAGAGCAGAACAACATAGCCACATGAAGTAGAGTCCCCCAGCGAGCAACCTTTGGAGATGAAGAAGGAAAATGTCTCCCGGTGAGCTTCATGAAACAGGAAGCCAGGAGAAGAAGCTAGCAGATGACGCCATGTTCGCCATGTGCCTTCTCACTTGAGAGAGAAACTCTGAACATCATTGGCCTTCTTAAATCAAGGTATCTTTCCCTGAGTTCCTTAGATTGGACATTTCCATAGACTTGTTTTAACTGGGACATTTTCTGGGCCTTAGAACTGCAAACCAGCAACTTATTAAATTCCTCTTTATAAATGGCATTCCATTTCTGGAATATTGCATTCTGGCAGCTAGCAAACTAGAACAGGTGTATACCCCAGAGAATTGAAAGTATGGACCCAAATACTTTGACACCAGTGTTCATACAGCATTGCTAATAATAGACTAAAGGTAGAAGCCCAAGTTTCCATCAGCATATGAATGGATAAATAAAATGTGATATATATATATATATGGAATATATATTTATATATATAGAGAGAGAATAGTATTATATAATGTATTATATATATTTTATATATATATATATATAAAATGGAATACTATTCAGCTGTAAAAAAGAATGAATATCTGGTACATGCTTCAGCATAGATGAGACTTGAATAATTTTACTAAGCAAAATATGCCAGGCACAAGTTGAAAAATATTGTGTGATTCCAATTACATGAAATATATAGAATAAGCGAATTCACAGAGACGGAAAATAGATGTGAAGTTACCAGGGGTTGGGGCAAGAGGAAATGAGGACTTATGGCTTAAAGGGTAAAGAATTTCTGTTTTGATTGTTGAAAAAGTTTAGTGATGGAAGCTAGTAATGCAGAACATTGTAAAAGTAATTATTGCATTGAGTTATATATTTAAAATTACATGGGTGCACAGGTAGTTCAGTGGTTAGAATGCCCACCTTTCATGCGGTTCGATTCCTGAACCATGCACCCAAATAAATAAATAAATAAATAATTTGTGTGTGTGTGTGTGTGTGTGTGTGCACACGCTACTACAATAATAAAGGGTATAAGGCCTCCTAAAGTTCCAACAATTTCTAAAATTCTATCTCCTTAAGAGGTGTCTTTGAATATATTTGTAAAGTTTGTGAGAATTACTGAATTTAGTCTAAATATAATGATTCCTACCCCAGCATTTACTGTCCAACTTACAATAATGTTTCACCTCTCAGAAACTGTAAGAAGGGTTAAGATAAGAGACGAATGTTCTAAATGTAGTTTCAAAAAATAAAATAAACCTTAAGTAAAAAAAAAAGTCATAATTCAGCACACATTTAAGAATAATGCCAAAGAATCAAGGGATTGAGAAAAACTTCTTGATAAAAAGGGGGAAGAGAGAAATAAGACAAAATAAAGTGTCAGTAGCTGAGAGATTTCAAACACAGTCAAGAGGTTATTCTGGAGGTTATTTTTATGCATTATATAGATATCCCCTTTTTGGTTTATGGTGTATTGGAATGGCTGGAGGAAAGCACTTGAAACTGTTGAGCTGTGTTCCAATAGCCTTGATTTTTGAAGATGACTCTGTAACTATATAGCTTTTACAATGTGACTGTGTGATTGTGAAAATCTTGTGTCTGATGCTCCTAGGGTATGGACAGATAAGTAAAAAAGTATGGATAAAAATAAACAAATAATAGGAGAACAAAGGTTAAAATAAATTAAGTAGATTGGAATACTAGTGGTCAGTGAGAAGAAGGGGTATGGGATATGGTATGTATGAGTGTTTTCTTTTTTCTTTCATTTGCGGGAGAGATGCAAATGTTAAAAAAAAATTATCTTGGTAATGAATACACAATTATGTGATCATATTGTGAGCCATTGATTGTGCACCATGTATAGAATGTTTGTATGTTTGTCTGTTAAGGTTTTATAACAAAAATATTTTTAAAAAAAGAACAATGCCAAAGAGAATGAAGGAGCATCTCTGTTTCCTAGATATGACTTTTATCTCTGAAATCCTGAGACAAAGCCACTGGTAAAATTTGATGTGATATAGAATTGGGAAGGGTTATTTCATTAGCAAAGACGTTGCCTGGTATGCTGCCTGAAACATGATAGTTACACAAATTTTTAATTTTAATAATAAAATTTAGTTTTAGTATTTCAAAGAAATGGAAAACATAAATTAATTGAGAAGAAAATGTTCACAGAAAACTGCATGTAATATAGGACAAAACGATATAAATTTAAAAGATAAATATGCATCCTTTATTCTTTCCCACTTACTCTAACGGAAAAGTAAAGTATTATTTTCAACTGCACTTATTTTATGTACTTTAAGTGCATTCGTCTTTGGAGTTCAGATCTTTGCCATTTGAGATATGCAGTTGTACAAGTAACTCCCCTCCTTAATCTTAGTCAATGCTATTCTTTCTTTATATAGTGTATTTGTAGGTGCAAACTCACATATACAAAAATAGTCACACTTTCTATATTTAATTAAAAGCAATATAAATACAACTTTGGGGCCCCCTCTCTCTAAACCAGCTATAATTTGATCTTGATGATTTTGTGCATGTACATGCAAGTGTCCATAACACCTCCCCCAACCCCCAACCCCATGCACAAACCCCTCAGCAAACACAAAGAACCCTTGGTCTTACACAAAGACCAAACATGGGATAAGACTTTAGACCCTCTGTCTAGAGTAATCACTGTTGAAATATCCAATATTCTAGGCTTGAGGTCAGTAGCTGTGATAAACCCTAGTATTTAAGGCCTTGCTTCCTGGTTCTTTTGCCCCTATCCATTCCAACTTCTGGAGGCCACCTACATTTCCTGTCTCACGGGTCTCTTCCTCCATCTCAAAGCAGCAGCACTGCATCTCTCTAAGCCTGCTTCTGCCATCACATCTCTTTTTGACCATCTTCATTTGCCTCCCTCTTCTACATTTCAGGACCTCTAGGATTACATTGGGCTCTTCTGATGTATAAAATTATATAAACTTTGTCTTAAGGCCAGTTGATTAGCAACCTTTATTCTATCTTCAAACTTAATTCCCCTATTCTATTTAATCTAAATATTCAAAGGTTTGGGGGATTAGTCCATGAACATCTTTGGGGACACTATTCTGCTTACCACACCTCCTTGTGAAAAAAGAGGGAGGGTAGGGAAAACTGAAATTTAAGAAGTTGAAATAAATTATCCTGTCTTTCTATTTTTCGATTGTTCAAGAATTTTCTAACTTCATAGATAGTTATAAGTAGCTGGGTGCAACTGAGAAGAAAAGAGAGAGTTGTTACTTGTTATGCTTTTCCTTCTCTATGGAATAAGATAAAAATTGACCAAGAGCCAATATAAAATAGATATAAATGAAGGGAGTCAGAGGCAATGGACTTCTCCAAGTACTTATATGTGGAACCCAGGCACACAAGCATGCATTTATATTTTCACTCTTTCCTTCCAATGGGTTCCTGTCTCAATACTTGGTTTATTCATATCCTTAGGCTCAGCTCACTGTCTCCTGTTGCAGCTGTCATTACTCTCACCCAAGAGAATATTGACAAGGGCATTGGGCAACCAGAGCTTCAATCCTCTCGTCCACTGAGTAAATTCAATTCTCTGGCTTATTTACTTTCTCTCTCTCTTATATTCAGTTTTTCTATATGCAAGAAACAGTTAATAAAATTAGGCCATAATAACACTGTCAATCATTTATCAAATAAGAACCACAGATGCAGATGGTGGGCTTTGCACATTATATATTTCAACCCTCAATAATTCTGTAATTGTTATCTCTACTTTAAATATAAAGAAGTCAAGGCTCAGAGAAGGTTAGTAATATTTCTCAAAGTAACCCAGCTACTCATAATAAAATATCCCATATATTATGTCATATAATGCATAGTACTTTAAAATAATATATGTTATAAAAGTATCTCATTTAATAACCATAAGGTCATTCTGCCATTCAAATGAAAATAGGTATATGTGTTTATAAAACATAAACTTACACACAATGCATGATTCATGTATCTGCAATAAAACAGTCACATGGAGACCACAAATTCTAAATAATGAATTCAAAAGTGGGGGTGGCAGAAGGCTCATTTTCCCAAGCTGCTGATTCCCTGCCTCAGGCAGATTCCAGCTCTGATTAAATTAATGCTTGTCCAAACATAGGAACAGAGCCAACCGGAGAATCATTGCCAGTTAAAGCTTTCAGCTCTTTGGGGGTAACTTTTATTTTTCGCTACAGAATATATGGTCAAATTCTCTCACTGCCAAAAGTTAATAGGAGTACTAGGATCAAACACTGTCACTTCATGGACTATGGTATTTAGAGAATGTAGTTATAAGAATTTATTAAAAAGCTGAAGAAAACCATATCTGCACGTATATGTCACCAAGTTGCTAGTTTAAATGAAAGTACTGGAAGCTCCACGTGGCATTAATATCTCTTGCAGGGTTTCTTTCCATGTTTGCCTCATTCCACCACATCCATTGTCACTCCACTGGGTTAGAGGCCTTTTGTCTGCTACTTAAATAATAATCACTGCTAACATTTATGCAGCTTTCCAGGTAAAAGATACAACATTAGGTAAGATCGCATGGGTTATTTGGTTTTTCCTAATCATTTTATAAAGTGCATTCTATTATTAACCCAAATCACACAATTGAAGAGACAGAGGCTTAAGGGAGTTCATTGACTTGCCCAGAGTTGCACAGCTAGTAAGACAGGGAGTAGCTATGCTCTCTTATTTCACAACTTATGCTGTAGTTTAAGTTCAGTAGAGGGATTTTATCCCATTAAATGGAAATATGCTGTTTTTCTTTTGGCCTCTTTTTTCAACAGATTGTGAGCTCTTTGAGAAAATTACACAGTTTCTTTAAATTTATCTCGCTATTTCATCTATCCAGTAAACAACAGAGTCTTTCCAAAAGAAGGTGCCCAATAAATTAATTTTAAATTAATAGATTAAAATTTATTTTATTTTAAATTGTAATGAATTTGAACTTAAAGTGGAAACTCTATCCAGAGATCTCTCTCTTCCTATTTGTTTTCATTATCATCATCCAACAGCACCACCCTCTCCCCAGCAAAAAAGCAACGACTATCCAAGACTATATTCTTAACATTTATTAACACACACCTTGAAATAGCGAAGACAGGAATTACACTGGAACCCTAGCTATTTTTGTAAGCTAAATATATTGATTTCAAAAATGTGTAGGTTAATATTATTAGGTATCTAAGTCCCTGTGTAGCTCTTAAGTATTTTAATCAGAGTTTCTTCAAGTACGTATCTATCTGCTCCTGTATATGCTTTACAGTTACCAAATTCCTAAAACTCTAAGTCCTTCTGAGGAACTGATGCTTTATTGCCAGCCTGAGGAGTCTGGGAAGATGGAACCCTAAACTGTATCATTTACATTAAGGCTATATTTGGGAAATATTCTTGTAAACAGCAAAAAAAGTTTGAGGACTATCCAAAGACCCCTAAGCAGGGGTCTCTCTGAAATAAATAAAATGCTCTCTAAATCAGAAATATTCTAAATTAAAGATAAATAAAGCAGCCAAATCTCCATGCAGGGCCATACTGACCTGGAGAAATGAGTATGTATATGCAATGACAGGGGGTGAGCAAAAGGATGATCCAATGCCAGTCCTTAACAGTTATAGGAATAAAGTGGAAAGTCTTCAAAGCTCACTGAAATTGCAGTTGGGCAATTTCTGTGAAGCATTTCTCCACTGACTATTCCTCCCTGAACAGCCAATAAAGCTAATCAGCTATAGGTTTGAATTTGATCTCTTTGTCAGTCTGACTGCAGTCATCTGGAGAAGAGATACTAATATTAACTTCTTTTCTAATTGCAAATCAGCAGCAAACCTCAGAAGTCATGAATTCCTAAATTACCACAACATATTAATCTGTGACAAAGAGGATCATCTTTATCACTATCGTTACATTTACGCATTGTTTTAAGAATGTTACATGCATCATTCAATTTCATAACTTCCCAAAAGAGTTGTCATTTTTATATCTACTTGACACTAGGATATCTTGAGCTTAGAGAAGTTAAATAATGCATTCAAGGTCACACAGTTATTTACTATCCCATGCACCACTGACTCTATTTTGCATTTATCATTTTGGTTCTGGCTGCGTTCAAATTCTGAATCTGATGCTTATTGTGAGTTTGGGCAGATAGTCTAGCCAATCAGAGACTCAATTTTTTTCACTTAAAAATGGTGATAATAACACTGCACATAAGACGTTTTTATGTGAATTCAACATTATAATGCATGCGAAAATGAGTAATCAAAAACCCCTAACAAAGTAAATGCTACTATTACTTGTTTGTTCAATGTAAATCATTTGTTTGCTTATTCATTCCTCTGTATGTCTTTCAAATATATATTGAATACCTAATTTATGTCAGACACTGAGTATATACTGATACTAAAACAGAAAGGGTCACTGCTCTGGAGGAAACTGTTTTCACTAATACATTAATACATATAGAATATTTAAGAAATTAAACAGACTCAAAGACAAGAGTTAAATGAGCTCTTTATTTTGTAAATAGGATCAGTGACACTGAAGAAGTGGAATGAAACAGAATTTTGTGTTGGTGGCTTCAAAAGTCCCTGCTCTTTCCAGAGCTTATATACTCTTATGCTTTGTTCCCAAATTGTATTGTTGCATGAGCCAATTTCATGCAAAACTTTCTTATACTGTTTTCTATGGTATTGCACTGACCCCACCAGTTGCAATTTAGTCTGTATATCTCTATGATGCTCAAAAAGAAAATTGGGTTCGGCTATGGTCAATGTGCTTTGCACTACAAAAACAAACATCCATTTTTACTTTTTATCTTCCAAATACTATGCTCTTTCCTGTACGGTCAAGTTAATATTATAGGCATTTGACCTTTTCAAACTGGCCATCAGACATAGCTTTAACATGATCAATCTGCTTTGCTTTTATTTATTGGCATCCAGATTCTACTTGACTGATTATAGATTGTTTGTCCCCCATCTGTTATTTAAAAGCACATATTTCACCACAATGAATTTCTTAAGCTACATTTGATTTCAATCAATTTTATTTCACTCATTTTTAATTCTCCTCATGCCTGACTTAAAAAAAAATCCGATATGATATGTTTGCTGTGTCATTTTAAAACTTGCAAACAGATTATGCTGTGATCACAGCCCTATGCAGCATCTTTCCTTTCCTTCAAGTTTAGGATAGCAAAGGGACCAATATTAGTTAGTATTTCTATTGGAGATAAAGCATGATGTTTTAAACAGAAAAGAACAGGGACTCAAAAGATGTAAATGCATTCTAATATCAATGCTCAGCTGAAATCCTTCAATGATTCCCCATGAACCACCTGTTAAAGCCCAATGGCTTTGGTGATTATAAGATCATAAATGCATTTACCACTTCAAGGCTATCTTCCTTAGTTCCCAATCTCAACAAATTTATTTTGCTATTTTTCAGGACTTCATGTTCTTTCCCCTCTATTCCTTTTTTTTTTATATAATTGTTGCTGCTTTTTCTCTTTGAAACACTCCTGCCAGACTAACTCCTGACTCTTCAAGATCTAGCTTAGGTTTCACTGCGCTCTAAGTAGTTTATCTCCACAATGCTATTTTCCAAACTTTCCTAAGATAAGAAATGCCTCAGAAAAAATTTTAAACTCATAGGTTTACAATTTTACTAAATCAGGTTCTTCAGTAAAACTGTTAACTTCTAAAGCATCCAAGTTGAATTCCAGTTCCAGTACAGATAGGGGGATAACATTTATGGGAATAATCTTCCTATACACAACAATTATAAAATTTGGGAGAAAAACTATTTTAAAGCACTGGAGAGAAAAACAGAAGAAAAACTCGAGGGAATTTGACTTTTCATGAAAGGAACATTAATGGATGGGACTACATTTAAAAGTCTTTCCTTTGTTGGCTCTCCAGGTTTGCACTGTTACGGGGAAGCTAAAAGTCAAACAGAAATATCAGTAGCAATCTCATTGGCTTGAAATTTCAGAAAATGCAGTTTAGGTTACTGGGGTACCTGCAAATTGAGGAGGGGGCCACAGAGATGGAGTCTCCAAATATGCACGTTAACCTCCCAGAAAACTTTAGCTAATCCCTGAACTGTTCCCAGAGAGGCTCCAAGAAATCTCTTGGGAAGCAACAGTTAAAAGATGGAAATCTGACCAGATATCTCAGTTATTGTCACAAGCAGCAGGAACACACTTTCATGTTTGCATTAGACCAAGTTAGGAGGGTATGGTAAACACTTTCCATTGAAGTTCCACAATGGTCATAGTTTAAAAGTTAAGACTGTATTCCTGGAGTAAGTAAGGGGTAAAATAAGTATAAACATTATGTAATAAAGCATAAAATTAAGCCTGCACAAAAACCAAGGTAACCAAGTAGTAATATCAGTGCTTGATAAAAAATAAAGAACACTCTTCAGAGGATTTTTTTTTTAAATCCAGAGTTTCCATAACAAAAATCTACATAAATGTTATATACTATATGCAAATTCCATTATACAATAAAAATTACTAGAAGTGCAAAGAAACGAATACATAACACACTTTCAAGAGATAAAAAGTTAATAGAAAGAAATGCAAAGATGACCGATATATTGAAATTGACAGACATGGATTTATGGCAACAATAAATATTTTTAAAAGGTTAAAGAAGAGATGACCACAATGAATGAACAGATTGCAAATTTTATCTGAGAGTTGGAAACTAGGAAAAAATAAACTGATGGCTACTTCATAATAACTATTTTAGGTAAATGTCACAATCATAAATGTGTATGGGTATAACAACAAAGCTTCAAAATTAATGTAAAAAAATCATCTTATAGAACTAAAGGGAAAAGTAGGTAAAATTATCATAGAATTGAAAATTTAAAACCTCTTTAAGTATTTGACAGAATAAATTATTTTAAAATTATTAATAACATGAAATATTAGAATAATACTATCTTCTACTTTAAACAAATTGATAGTTATAAAATATTACATACTAGTACAGTTCAACTTATTTTCAAATGCACATAAAACAATCATCAAGAGATACCTTATTCTAGGCCATAATATCAATGATAAAAATAAAAGACAACACAAACTATTAATATCAGTTATGAAAGAAGGACAATCACACACATTGAAAAAATAATTAAATACTATGAATAACTTTACATCAAAAAAGTTGATTAAAAAAATGGTGAATTCCTTGAAACATGCAGATTCCTAAAGGTCATTCAAAGAATAAACAGATAACTTTAATAGTTTACCATAAATCCACCCCACACACAAAATCCCTGCGGTATAAATGAATTCGCTGGTAAAGTATATCAAATGGTTAAGGAAAAAAATCATCAAAGTCTTACACAGACTCTTAGAAATTAAAAGAAGTGTATAGCCCTAATGCATAATATCATCATAAATCATATGAACAAACTTGAAAAAAACATTACTAAAAAGATAATTACAGACCAATATTTATCATAAATAATAGATGTAAAAATTCTTCACAAAATATCAATAAGACCAGCCCAGTAAAACATAAACATGAATTTAATCCACATATTTTGGGATTTTATCTTGGGTATGTAGGCTTGCTTTAACACTCAAACATCAATATAATTAAACATTTTAAAAGAAGAAACGTGAAATTTTATGCAGAAAGTCATTTGAAAAAATTAACAGTACCCATTTGTTATTTTAATATGTCTCAGCCTATTTGAAACAGAAAGGAATTTCCTCAATCTGATTAAAAAACACTTTCCCCTAAAAGCAGACAAAGAGAGAATGTCTGCACTTAGGACATCTATTCAATGTTTCACTGGAGATTCTAAGCAGTGTGTAACAAGAGAAGGGAGAAAAAGTCATGGCATTTAGAAAGGAAGAAATAAAAGTTATCTTTCTTTGCAAATGACAATTATTTATATGGAAAATTATGACAACACATGAATTAACCACAAATATGTAAATATGGCAAGGATGAAAAATGTTTGGTTGTTAAAGCTGCTGGAATGTAATATACCCAAAATGTCACAAATTTTAAAGAGACCTTATTGCATTACAAATTTATGGTTCTAAGGCCATGAAAATGTCCAAATTAAAGCACCAACAAGAGGTTACCTTCACTTAAGAAAGGCTGATGCCATCTGGAACACCTCTGGGAAGGCACTTGGCTGGTATCTGCTGGGCCCTTGCTCCTGGGTTCCATTGCTTTCAGCCTCTGTTTCCTGTGGAGGTTCCTCTCTTGGTTTCTCCAGGCCTGAGTTTCATCTCTTCTCTTTCCTTGGCTCGTTCCAAGCCAGAAGGCTTCCTTAGCATCTCATGGAAAGGCATATGGCAATATCTGCTGGGTCCTACATCTCCAAATGTCTGTGTCAAGGCATCTACTTTCTCTGTGGTAGGATTTAAAGGTAGCTATACTTCTTTTCTTTTAATGCTGAGCAGTAATCTAGAGTAAGGATATTTCACAGTTTGTTCAACTACTCACCCATTAATTAAAATCTGGTTTGTTTCCAATTATTAGGTATTATGAATGAAGTTGCTATGAACATTTATGTACAGATTTTTGTGCAAATATGTTTTCATTCCTCTGAGAGAAATGCTCAAGAGGGCAATTGTTGGGTTATATGTTTAGTTTTATAATAAATAGCCATCCTGTTCTCCATATGCATCCCTTTCAGCACTCCAAGCATCTCCAATTGTCTGATTCTATGTTGGCTATCTCAGCTCCTGGTATCTCCTGGGGCTTCTACATTTCCAAATATCTCTGTCTGTTGCAACTCTGAAGCAACTGTTCTCCAAGCATCTGCATCTGAGGTTTCTCCAAAATGTTTCTCCTGTTGAAGGGCTCTAGTAAACTAATCAAGACCCATCTTAAATGGGTGGAGTTACATCTCCCTCTAATTAAAAGGCCGCACCCAAATTGGTATTGGCACATCTCCATGGGAGTAACCCAATGAAAGTTTACACCCATAGCTGGTTATCTCACATCTCTGTGGAGATAATATAATCAAAGGGTTTCCACTCTACAATATTGAATATACATGGCTTTTTGGGAGTACACAACAGTTTCAAACTGGCATGCAAGGTCAAAAATTTTAAAAGATAAATTATATTTTTATACCAGCAGCAAACAAAGGGAAACAAAAAACAAAATTCCATGCATAGTACCACAAAAATGCGAATTTTTGGAGTAAATTTTGTAAAAGATATACAAGACCTCTACGCTGAAAATTATAAATAATGATGAGAAAATTAAAGATGGATTAAAAATTTGGAGAGATATGTCACATTCATGAATTGTAATACTTAACATTGTTAATATATTTTCTGCAAAATGAAGTATAGATTCAATGAGATTTGTCAAAATTTTAGCATGCATTTTGTAGAAATTGGAAGGCATATTCTAAAATTTAGACAGAAATGCAATTTTTCTAGAATAGACAAAATTATCTTGAAAAAGAACTTTTTTATTTCAAATTTACTGTAAAATACAATAATCAAGGCAGTGTGTATTAGCAAATATAACAATAAAATTCAATAAAGAGTATAGTAATAAACTTACAATTGATTTTGAATTAGACTTTTTTAAAATTCTGAGATAATTATACATTGTTAAGGCCATATAAGCAGTAATACAGAGAGATCTAGCATGCACTTTCAGTTTCCCACAATGATAACATCGTAATAAGACTATTTTACAATATCACAATCAGGATAATGATAATGATATTGTCAAGACAAAGAACTATTCTATTAGCACAAGAATCCCTTGTCTTGTCATTTATATAACAACATCCAACTCATCCTGCTCCTCTCCTCCCACCTAGACTAAGTCCTGGAGACAATGAATCTATTTTTCTTTTCCATAAATTTATTTCAATAATGTTAAATAAATGGAATCATCTGGTATGTAACTTTTTGGGACTGGCCTTTATTTCACTCAGCAAAATACATTTGAAGTACATCTAAGGATTTGGATGTAGCTATAGGTCTTTCCTTTTAATGCTGAGCAGTAGTCTGGTGTAAGGATATATCACAGTTTGTTCAACTACTCACCCATTGTTTAATAATCAAGTTTGTTTCCAATTATTAGGTATTATGAATGAAGTTGCTATGAACATTCGTGTACAGATTTTTGTGTAAATATGTTTTCATTTCTCTGAGACAAATGCTGAAGAAACAATTGCTGGATCATATGTCTAGTTTTATAATAAATAGCTATCCTGTTCTCCATATTGTGGTGGGACTGTTTGATTTTATAGTCCCACCAGCAGTATATGAATGATCAAATTTCTCCATGCCATTATTTAATGCTGCCATTTAAAAAATTATTTTAGCCACTGTGATAGATGTATAGTGATAATCACTGTGAGTTTAATCTGCACTTCCCCATTGGCTAATGGTGCTAAAAATCATCATGTGTGCTTTTTTCCCCACCTATATCTCCTCTTCAGGAAAACGTCTTTTCATGCATTTTGCCAAGTTGTCTTATTTGATTGTCCGCTATCTTGTTGTTTAGTTTTGAAAGTCTTGTATATATTCTAAATACTAGTTCTTTGACAAATATGTGGTTTGCAAATATTTTCACCCGGTCCATATGAAGAGGTTGCCTTCATCCTCTTCATATGGATTTATATGGTGCAAAAGTTTTCAATTTTGATAAGGTCAATTTATCATTTGTTATCTTTTGTGCATAATGGTGTTGGTATCAAGTCTAAGAACTGTTTACCTAGCCCTAGGTTGCAAATATTTTCTCTTATTTTTTTTTAAAGTTTTAAAATGTTAAGTTTTATATTTAAGTCTGTGATCAATTTTGAATTTATTGTTTTACAGCATGTGAGACAGGTTGAGATACATTTTTTTGTTTATGCACGTCCATTTGCTGCAGCAGCATTTGCTAAAAATTTGTCCTCTCATTAAACTTCTTTCATAACTTTTTCAAAAATCAACTGAACATATTTGGGTGGTTCTATTTCTGGATTCTCTATTCTGTCTCTTGACCTACGAGTATATTCTTCTGTCAATACCACACTCTCTAGATTATTATAGCAAGATAGTAGAAGGCTGTAATATTGGGTAGTATGATTCCTCCACTGCATTCTAATTTTTAAAGTTTATTCTAACTATTCTAAGGCCTGTCACTTTCCGTAAAAAAATTTAGAGCAAACTTGACAATATGTACAAAAAAATTTCTGAGATTTTGATAGGAATTGGATTATTAAACCTATGGATCCACTCAAGGACAACGACCTCTTTATTATATTTAGTTTTCCAAATCATAAACACAGTATATATCTTCATTTATTAGGGTCCCCTTTGATTTTTTTCATCATGATTTTTCAATTTTCAGCATAGTTTTATTAACTTTATACCAAAGTAGTTCGTTTATTCCAGAGTGATTGTATATGACATTGATTTTAAATTGAGTTGCTATATATTAATTGCTAGGATACATCAGTACAATTGATTTTTGTATGTTAGTCTTTCATCCTGTGACCTTGCTAGATTCACATATTAGTTTAAAGAGTTTTGATATTGTTTTTCAGTTCCTTGGAGTTTTCTATGTTGGAAATTATGGCATCTGAAAATAGGGACAGATTTATATCTTCTTTCTCAAACTATATGCCTTTTATCTATTTATCCTGCTTTATTGCAATGGCTAGAACTCCTAACACTATGTTCAAAATGAGTTATTGCCTTGTCCCTGATCTTGAGAGAAGGCATTCAGGCTTTCAGCTTCATTGTTAAGAATGATGTTAGCTATAGATGCTTTTTATGAAATTGAAGGAGCTCTCCTTTATTCTTGACCAGAATTTTTATCATGAATGGATATGACATTTTGTCAGATGCTTTTTTCTGCATCAGGTAACATGATGACGTGATTTTGTTATTTCGTATGCTAATATGGTGGATAATATTGATTTTAGACTATTGATCCAGGCTTGCATACATGGAATAAGTCACATTTAATCACTGTGCATAGATTTTTATAGTTTTAAAATATTTGTTGACAATGTTTTATGTATGTCCATGAGAGATGTTAGTCTATAGTTCTCTTTGTTTTATTACCCTCCATCCCCCTTTTGGTGCTTCTTTGATTTTGGCATCAATTTAGTACTAATCTCATAAAATAAATTGGGAAATGTTGTCTTCTACTTTCTGGAAGATATTATAGAATGTTGATTATTTTTTAAATGTTTGTAGAACTCTGTCTAGTGAAATCTGGGTTTGGAGAAATTTTTTCCAGAAACTTTTAAATTTGGAATTCAATTATTTTATAATTTTTGTAGGATAATTTAGATCATCTATTTTGCCCTGGTCAAGTATAGTTAGTAGTTTTGGAGCAATTGGTCCATTTTCACTTGTTTGTATAATTTATGTGTAAAGTTGTTTGTCATACTCCTTTAATGTCTTTTTAATGGCTGCAGGATATATAGTGATATCTACTATTCCATTCCTACTATTCTTGATTTGTGTCATATATATATATTTATGTATTTATGCATTTATTTATTTTTGTAAACTTTCCTAGAGATTTATAAATATTGTTGAGTCAAAAAAAGATTTAATTTTCCTTATTTTTTCTATTTTTTAATCTCTTTAACTTCATTTGTTTATGTTCTTATATTTATTATATCCTTCCTTCTGCTTGATTTTGATTTATTTTGTTCTTATTTCTAGTTTCCTGATTCGGGGATTTATATTATTGATCTGAGAACTTTCAATTTTTCTAATATAGGTATTCAGGATTATAAATTCCCTCTTAGCACTAATATATCTGCATCCCACATATTTTTAAGACTTTTTATTGTATCATACATAAAATTCAAAATTTCTTTTTTAACCACTTTCAAGTTTACAATTCAATGGTATTGACTGCATTTACCATACTGTGCTACCACTGCCAATATCCATTAGCCAATTTTTTTCAAATAGTATTTTAATTTTTGTTCAATGTTTTGTACTTCTTAATTTCTCTTGAGACTTTTCTTTGATTTACAGATGATTTATATCTAGTTGCAGATTAATCTTTGACTAGCCATGGTCATAAATATTTTAGCCTAGATACTTTTATACAAACTTTATTGTATTAACTTAAACATTTAGGTCAGTGATTCTCTTAGAATTTATTTTTGTACACAGTGTGACATTGGAGCCAAAGTTAATATTTCCATGACTTTTCCAGTTATCTTAGTCCTTTTTATTGAAAATAAATTCCTTTCCCCCATTGAGTTGTATTTGTGGCTTTGTATAAAACTAATAGATGATGTTCAGTCCGGACAAGATGGCATGGAAATAACTCTCTGCCCCTTCCTTTCATGAACAACTAAAACCCTGGTAATAACATAACAGACAGCCAAAGGGGAATCCAGAATGGTAGAAGTAAGAAGGTAAACTGGTTAGGAACTGAAGAAGGACTGAAGAATAATATAGCAGCAGGTAGTTTATGAACCCCCATCCAAGAAAAGAAAGTGGACACAGCATTTCCTGAATCCTAACATAGAAACAAATGGTAGTGGTAAATAGGGACATTACATAATGACAAGAAGAAAAACATAACGAACCTAAATGTATACACAACAAGAGAACCTCAAAATAAATGAAATCAAACTGATATAGATTAAGAAAATGTGTCATATACATGCAATGTAATCAACTCAGCAATAAAGAGAAATTAACTACTGATACTCACAACATGGAGGAATCTCAAAAACATCATGCTAAGTAAAAGAAGCCGGGCATATAATAGTATATATATGTGCAATAGCAGGCAAAAATAATTTGTTCCGATAAAAACGAAAGAGCAGCTACCTCATAAAATTAAACATATATCACTGGTAAGTACTGAGACTGCTGGATCCATACACTCTTATTTTAGGGTCTGAATTTTTTTTTTTTTTTTAACATGCACAGGCACCGGGAATCGAACCCGGGTCCTCTGGCATAGCAGGCGAGAACTCTGCCTGTTGAACCACCGTGGCCCAAAGGGTCTGAATTCTTAACACTAAGAGACTGTGTTCCATGTTGCCCTATTTATGAGAATGTTATATAAACCTTTTATTCCCAATCTCTATGCCCTATTGCCTGCCCCAGACCAGGTAAGAGAGTGGGAATTTACTGGAAAGGAATTAGTAGGGACTTCCTGGAATAATGGAAATGTTCTAGAAATTAACTGGTATGGTGGTTACATGGGCATATGCATTACAGCATTTTCCCGGATGTAAAACTTACCTCAACAATAAAGTGAGGACAACTGGGGTTAAAAGTGAAAGTAAAAGGCCTTTTAAAAATTTTCTTGCATAACATTCCAAAAATGTTATGTCATTTCAATACTGTATTATTATAAGCTATTCGGACTCCTTCCTTGAAGGAATGGGTTTTCTAAAACTTTAATGGGTTTTAAATAAGATACCCACAAAACATATTTATAACATATTTTACTAGAAAAATAAGATTTGGATCAAGAAAAATAAGATATAGGGTGGGCCATGGTGGATCAGCAGGCAGAGTTCTCGCCTGCTGTGCCAGAGACCTGGGTTCAGTTCCCGGTGCCTGCTCATGTTAAAAAAAGAAAAGAAAATTAAAATATAATCCACCAATATAATTAAATATTGTAAAATAAATTGTTGACAAAGAAAAGAGGAAAGGCACAATGTCATAATGTTGTATTGCAAATATCAGTTTAGCAACCTGAACCTCCCACTAAACAAACAATTTTCCAACTTGAGTTAGGCTAATACAAAGCTAGGGAGCTTAGAAGCTCATTCAGTAGGCTAGAGTTGGAACCTATCTATATATGTGAATTTAACAATCATCCTACCTGGTTATGCTATAGATTTATATAATGATCATCTTGAAAAAGATAGTTTGTCTTATTGATTCATGTATATCGTTTGATAAATATCTGCTGAATGAATAGAAGAATGGCTACCTATTCAGCACCGTCTTTGTAGCTTTTATCTGTACTCTAAGATTTAGCCGTGGCTTTGGCACTCCTTTTCACTAAGCTTGTTTCAGGTGTCTTTGATAAACATTAAACACTTAAGTCTCCCTTCTAATAAAGGTCTCACCAAATTTTCCTGGAGTCAACAGCCTTGACTAAATATTAAAGAAATTAAAGGAATAAGGCTATGTTTACTGCACTGAAGAGTGGTGGCATGGCTGCTATATAATTCTACCCACTGATGTGACTATGTCTACATAATACCAGAATGACTTGTTGGAAAACATGCCTTTTGTTTTAGTTGTCATTCATCCAAGGCCAGCTGGATGCTTTGAATGTTTCATCCCAGAATTGATCAGTTATTTTGTCATGCTGAGGACTAAGGGTCACATTCCTTGATTTTTTTTTTTTTTGCTTTCTTTTCATCACATGACCTGATTTTTCCTGTTGCATCTTTGTCTATGTTGTACATTCAGAAAGTCCGACTAACAGGAATAAAAAAAAAACAAAAACAAAAAACAACCAGACTCTCAGAATGAATTGAAGATGAATCAGATCAATTTTTAGTTACAAAAACAGAACAGAAGCAGCCTCATCAGCATGTTCTGCATTTTGCTTTACTACTTAGAATGGTGTTAGGAAATGTCAAGTGGGTGCAATTCCATGAAGGCCTCCGAATTTTGACCTAAGGATTGGCAATGTGTGTTTTAGTCCACACAGTACCGCATGATATGTAGTATGTCCTTTTTTTGTTAGCTTGCCCAAAGTTTCTCTTTAGAAAAGCAAAAATCTCTATCTTTTTAAGAGTTTATTCTGCATTACCTCATCCTCATTCTGGCAATTGCTTCAGCCAGATGCCGAGCTGTGGCAGACAGTTTTCCAGCTAGAGCATCTGGGCCAGCAGTTATCAGGCAGTGTGAGTCAATTACGTGGTTAAATGGATAATGGACTGTCTAGGCTGCCTGGTTCTATTGAATGTCAATTTCTTCTGACTCAAATTTTCACATAATTTATGTATCTTTTGTTATTGTTGATACCATTTCTACTGCAATCCCCTCAGGTGATTAAATCTATTTAAGATGAAAGGGTGAAAGTTTCGTATTCTGATTTGCATCAGTGAAAGAAACTGAATTTGAAAGGTATTTGTAGTTGCCATTCATTTTTTAAAAATATTTCTAAAATATATACTTCTCTTCCTTTCTTATTTTCCTTTTCTGAATCACAGACAGTTGCTATTTATGGTGCTTAGATATGTTTTACGAACTGGCAAAGACTTCATCAGGTAGCAAAATTGTTCTAATATGCAGGGAAACCACACCCCTATTTTGGAAGCATTAAGCCAATTGAAAAAGCATCTTTATTGGAAATCAAAACTCAAGCAGTTAATAGTCTACATACATCCTTCAGCCAGACTTGCATTACCTTTCAATGGTGGCCACAAATGTGTACAGAAATCACTCTGATTTATTGTGAGTAAGATAGAAATTTCTGATTACTATCCTGTGTCTGCATGAAACCAATCTCCTTAGAAAGACCATTTGAATCTGGGAAATAGAGGGCAAATGTAAATACGAGTGGAGGTTAAAATTGTTGCTATGAGTATGAAGTCATAAATTATGCAGCCTGAAAATTCATTATGTTGTTTTTGTCACCAATCTCCTGAGCTGTATTACACAAAAATCTACAAAAATAAAATAAAATGGGATTTAAAACAGTGAAAATTCTCCTAAAGGAAAATTGGGTTTATTGTAGTATTTCCTAAAGAGATTGCCTCATAGTAAAATATACTTTTTGCAGAATACCTTTTAGATTTGGATGGTTATATTTAGATGGTTATAGTTGAAAAACACTTTTTATATTTTTACTTTTTAGTTTATAACCTGTTTGACTTTCCAGGGACCTTACCCTTTCCCTGTATATCAGAAATGATAATGATAGTTTAAGGAAAATACAACCTATTCTAGGAATGGCAAATGTATTTTTACACATATAAAGGCTTGAATTCCATTGGATGGGCTTTTAAACTAAACAACTAATAGGCTTTTTTTAAGGTTTTAAAAATATTCTAGTGTCTATTCAAATACATTTTAAATCAATGCATTCATGCATGGATTTATATATTCACTCACTAATTCATGAAATTTTATTTTGAATGCCTTTGCAGATAATTTCCGGTATAGTCATGTGAACTTCAGTACGTTTAAGCTCTCAGAATTTCAGTTCTCTCATCTGAGAACTGGAAAAGTTAATTCCTGAACTTCCAAACTTACAGGGTTTTGTGAGGATCAATTTTGCCTATGAGTTCAAGTTGCTTTTTAACTTTGAAGGCACTGTCGAGGAAAGGATGGTAATATAATGATACAAAAATTGCAGAGGAAAAAATGCTGGGCTGATGTATATTTGCCTGGTTTAACTTACCCTCTATTTTATAGACACATATCATTTTTGGCTCTTACCTTGTAGGCTAGAAATTTAGAAATGTGTTGTGTTTAAAGAAACCGAGGATCCTTGTAAATGAAAAAGGGGTTTTCACTAGTGTTATTACCCAGCATTACATTTGAAAATCCCAGTTGCAGTTTTGCTAATGCCAACAGGAAACACAAAGGATGTCTGTTAACTCTCAGTATACACATTTAGAATGAAAATATCAGGTTATATTTCCCTTGGGTGCCATCCAGACAAAACATTCTGAGATTCTTTTCCCTCAACCAAGATGGAAAATACACAATGAATGGTGGTTTCCTGATTCAGAAGATGAAAACCTGCTCTGCATAGGACTCTTAGGACAAGTCAAGTGGATATCTGCCTTGAGAGGGAGATTGAATGAAATGGTGCATGGTAGCTTGTGTGAAATTTACTTGCTAGCCATGCTCTGGATGGGTACTTCTCAAATTTAATGTGCATTAAAACCATTTAGATATCTTGTTTAATATATAGCAGTTTAATTTATTCTTTTTTAGAATGTCCATCTCTCTGCTAACATTACATATTGCATGTTGTCTGTTTTTTTATTGAGTCCTCAATAAATTAATTCTCATTATTTTATATTCCCTGTCTGATAATTACAAAATTTTTGTCATATCTACGTTCAGTTCTGACACTTGATTTTTTTCTCTTCAGATTGTGATTTCTTGCCTTTTAACATAACTGGTAATATTTTGTTGAAAGCTGGACATGACTTTTCAGGTAATAGTAACTGAAATATATAAGCATTTAATGTGAGGTTTTATGTTTATATGGTTAGGAGTTGGGCTGTGTTTAATGTTTGCTGTGGCGGTAGAAGGCAGAGGCTTCAAATTTCACTAGTGTCCTTGTTTCTGTCTCCTCTGTTGTCTTTGGGCTTCCCTAGAATCTTCTCCTTAAAGTCTGTATCTTGTAGCTCTATCACTGCTATAATCTGCTATTTTTAAATTGAAACCTTGTAGGGGTGGTGATTAGTTGTGGGGGTGGGGAGGGGGAAGCATTTTATAATCTTATGATTTAAGCTGTCTTTTTGTGGCCCTGTGTTTCTGGGCTGTAATCTTGACAACTGTTTCTTAGCATCTGCACCCCTGCCTCAGCTTCCCAAGGGAGAAAGGAAGGCTAGAAGGCATAGTTGTGGAAATTCCCTTACCTTATATAGGAAAGGCCATGTAAGGTAAAGAATGCTTTGGCCATATTTCACTATGGTTACTCTTCCCCTCTCCTTGACAGAATCATAAGCAGATCTCCAGTGACTTTTCACTTAAAAATCTTGTACCGTTCCCAGAGGCAACATCCATAAATTGTGGTATCCTTCTAAGACTGCAGCACCCTAGAATTTCTTACTCTCATGCTAGTCAACCAGCAATACATAAAAATGAGCATTTAGGCATTCCTACCAGTTCATGGCTCCAGCAGCTTCTGCTCCAGGTGTATAGATCTTGTTCGTTACTTCTGGACTTACCTGTCTCTCTATATTTCAGGGTGCCAATTTCTCAGTTCTTTAAATCTAAGAAAATACAAATTTTATTTTTTAATTTGCTCAACCTTTTTTCTGTTGTAAGGATGGAAGTGATGACACCAAACTTTTTACATAACGGAGTGGAAATAAATAGTAGCCTAGATACCTTATTAAACAGCAAATTCTGATTTGCTAAGCCTGAGGTGAGGCTTTAAGTTCTATGGTCCCAACAAATCCCCAGGTGCCGCTGATGTTGTTGGTCTGAGTGTTTATGGTTCTCAGATGGAGCAAATAAAATATAGGCTCCTTAGTTAAATTTGAACTTAATCAAACCTTTACTTTTAGTGTCTGTCCTAAATAGTGCATGAGGCAGACATATCCTAAAATGTTATTCATTGGATACCTTATATTCAAATTTAACTGATCATTCTGTATTTTCTCAGAGGACCACATTTTGATTCTGCAACAGAATTATCTGGGCTCTTGCCATTAATGTAAACTCTTGAGTCTTGCAATCAGATTTTAAAAAGAATAAATGATGAACCCACTAACATTTTGCAGGCAGTATTTAGATTCCCATTTAAGGGATAGGGTCATTTGTTTTGTTTTCCTTTCCGCACCCAGGGTTAGGGAGTGAAATTATTATTACCAAGTTTCACTTGTAAATCAATTAGGCATACTCTCTGATACTATTACAGACTTCAATATCAATTACTACATATTGATTTTCAACTTTTCAGGAGAAAAGAAAGCTACAGAAAAAATAAGAAAGACAATTTTTTAATTAATTGATTAATTAATTTATTAAAAAACACACACAAACACATTCTTACCGTATGATCATTCCATTCTTGATAAATAATCAATAACTCACAATATCATCACATAGTTGTATATTCATCATCATGATCATTTCTTCGAACATTTGCATCAATTCAGAAAAAGAAATAAGAAGAAAACAGAAAAGAATTCATACATACCATACCCCTTATCCCTCCCTTTCATTGATCACTAGTATTTCAATCTACTAACTTTTTAACATTTGTTCCCCCTATTATTTATTTATTTTTCATCCATATGTTTTACTCATCCGTCGATAAGGTAGATAAAAGGAGCATCAAACACAGTGTTTTCACAATCACACAGTCACATTGCAAAAGCTTTATCATTATACACTCACCTTCAAGAAACATGGCTACTGGAACACAGCTCTATATTTTCAGGCACTTCCCTCCAGCCTCTCCAGTATACCTTAACTAAAAAGGTGATATCTCTATAATGCATAAGAATAACCTCCAGGGTAATCTCTCGACTCTGTTTGAAACCTCTCAGCCACTGACATTTTATTTTGTCTCATTTCTCTCTTCCCCCTTTTGGTCGAGAAGGTTTTCTCAATCCCTTGATGCTGAGTCCCAGCTCATTCTAGGATTTCTGTCCTGTGTTGCCAGGAAGGTTTACACCCCTGGGAGTCATGTCCCATATAGAGACGGGGAGGGCAGTGTGTTTGCTTGTTGTGTTGGCTGAAAGAGAGAGTTCATGTCTGAGCAACAAAAGAAGTTTTCTGGGGGTGACTCTTAGGCCTAATTTAAAGTAGGCTTAGCCTATTCTTTGTGGGGTTCAGTTTCATGTGAACAAACCCCAAGATTGGGGGCTCAGTCTATTGCTTTGGTTGTCCACACTGCTTGAGAATATCAAGAGTTCTCCACTTGGGGAAATTGCGTTTTCCTTGAAAGGCTTAATTTTGCAATCTGTTTTGTAGCCATAATTATTAAGGTTGAAACATAAAATAATAATTACAAATCACTGAATAGAGGAGGTAAAAAAAGAACTAAGGTGGAGGATTGGGATGCTAATGTCTTTATTTTTAAAGTACAGTGATTAAATGTATGTTCTCTAGAGTTAATAGAAGAAATGGAAAGATTGTTAAAGCTTAAAACGTAATAAATACATTAAAGTTAGTGATATACAGTATTGGTAGAATAGAGAAAATTGGAGGAATGGCATTAAAGAGTTAAAATATTCTCTAACATAACACAACTGAGACAATACCTAAAATGTGTACAAAATGTTGGTAACAAATATACAAAGAATAGCTAAAAGAAAATTTACTGAAATGAACATAAACAGTGGGGGTTAGAAGAGGCAGTGTAGTGTAGAGGGAAAGAACAAAACAGTAGGGGTGAAAAGGCTAAGGTGGAAGGGCTGTTGCTTTTTCATTATGAGCCCCTTTTAATATGGATTTTGTTTTAAATATTTGCATGTATTAGATTTTTTATTTGTAATAATATTTAAAGCAATTTACATGTTTTGGCTACCAGTTTAGTAAAAGGAAATTAATGAAAAACAAAGAAGAAAGTAAAGAAGAAATCATGCCCATATACTGCTAGCCAGGTCCTAATACTCCTATGTAGGATTTATTAAATTCAAAATAACTAGTGTTTACAGAATCATCTTTCAGTAATCTATGCAAGTAATTATTAGTGTCTCTGTTCCTTATTTAGTCAATATTAAATAAATTTTTAAATCTGTTCATTTGAAAATAATATGTAGTGCTATATATTTATAGTCCTATAAAATAAATTATAAGGTGCTGTGTATAACTTGAAAAATATATGCGTAGGCTATATATATTTATTTATAAGTCTACACATGCATATGTAGAGAGAATTTTCCCATTTATTGAATAATTCAAGAAAAGCTTCATTAATAAGATTTCTTTTAGGTTTTTCTAATTCTTTGCTGCCAAGCACTTTTGAATAATATGCTGGACATTTCAAATATTATGAGATTGTCCTGTTAAAGTTTTCTAGATATATTTTGTTTTTACAGGTAATCCACTCAGTAGAGGTACACTGTAGGTTCTGAGCCACCTTCTATGTGCTGATGTTAGAACATCAATTTAGTTTCAAAGGCTTTCATTGTTACTCTGATGTTTCACTTATTTTAACACCCAGGGGCCAGTCTAGAATATGGTCTTGCTCTATTTTTTATATTTTTTTTAAATTTATCTAAATATCCATAACCCTTAACCTTCCCCCCATTATATATTTATTGTTTTGTCTTTATTTTCTTACTCACCTGCCAATGCACTTAATAAAGGGAATGCCAGTCACAAGGTTACACATGGTCACATAAAAAAAGCTATATAGTTTTACAAATTATCTTCAAGGATCAGGGCAATTGGATTACAGTTCAACAGTTTCCAGTATTTCTTTCTAGCTATTCTAATACAAAAAAACTAAAAAGGATTACCTATATAATGCATAAGAATAACCTCTAGAAAGACCTCTCAACTCTGAAATCTCTTAGTCACTGAAACTTTATTTTGTTTCATTTCATTTCCCCATTTTGGTCAAGAAGGCACTCTCAATCCCATGATGCCAGGCCCAGGTTCATCTGTGGGAGTCATGTCCCATGTTGCCAGGGAGATTTACAGCCCTGGAAGTCTGTCTCACATGGCAGGGAGAGCAGTGAGTTTATTTGCAGAGCTGGCTTTGAGAGAGGGGCCACATCTGAGCAACTAAAGAGATTTTCTGTTGGTGATTCTTATGCAATATTATAAGTAGGCTTACCTTCTCCATTGCAAGAATAAACTTCATAATGGCAAACCCCAAGATCAAGTGCTCAATTTATTTAATTGGGAGCCCTAGTGCTTGAGAAAATATCAGGAATTCTCCAGGTGGAGAGATTTAATATTTCCACATTTTCCCCAGTCCCTCAAGGAGACTTTTCAACTACTTTTATATTTTCTGCCCAAATTACTCTGGGATGTATTAGGGTATTACATTAACCAGTATAGAATAAAAGATCTCATTTGCTATTAAAGATTCCTTGTAATTATGTTGTTCGAATAAACTGACCACACAAGTTAACTTAAATAGTGTGCTACAGAAAATATAAATTTTGTATCAAATAAACATCTCTTTCTTTGGCCTCACACAGAAGTTAAAGTTGTAAAATATGGTTAATATCATCCTTTACTCTGTATTCTGATTTACCTTAGTCTTAACCAGATCAGCTTCATTCACATCTCTAATTGAAGTCTGATCTCTTTTTCATCTTCTTTAACAGTTACTGTATTGGGTAATGCTGACTTGCAGAACTGCAGTACTCTAGCTCTGAGTCTCAGGCGTCACACAGATAGCTGAAGTTCCAGGGACCAATCAGGTTATTCACCAAAAGCTCAGCATCTCAGGATTTAGAAATAACAGTTGAAACTCAGGAAAAGATGTAATTGTTATAAGAGCTTACAATCTAGTAACTTTTTCAATAAGGATTTTGACCATTCTGTACTCCTTAATTGTCAATTGCCCAATCTTTGTCCAAGTTCTATAGCCTGATAACATATACTCTTGAATCCTATTCTCAGAGTTTGCACATTATAGTTAGTTCATATTAGTGAGACCTTTTTATGTCTTTAACTGTGCTTTTCATTCCCATAAGTTCTGCCATTTGTTTTTTCAGGCCTTCAAGTTCTTCTTTATGGTTGACCATGTGCTCTGTATAGCTTTCATCTCTTTTGCCATCTTTCCTCAACTCATTGATTTGATTTGAAGGTTTATTTGAACACCCTTAATTAGTTGTTTCAACTCCCGTATCTTGTTTGAAGTGTCAGTTTGTTCCTTTGACTGGGCCATAACTTCCTGATTCCTATTATGATTCATGATTTTTTGCAATTTCTGGGTATCTGATTTCCTTGATTAGCTTATTCTGGAGGTATTTTTCACTCTTTTAGCTATGGTTTTCTAGTTGGTTGGCTTTGTTCTGCATCTCCTCTTTGACATTCATTTTAACTTATTCTAGACCTCTAGCATAGATTTTGTTTAACTGAACAGAATTTTTCAGCTCTTGTTTTTCTGGTTCTTGCCTTGCCTATATGAAACTTTTATTGAGGAGGTTCTCCCCAAATAGGCTTGACCCCAATCAGATTTCCCCAGACCAGTCAGGACCAGGAGAAGGGTGTAATCAGTATCAAGTTTCCCTGAGAACGAGACCCCACAGGTTGATGGTCTTTAGTGTGAAGCTTCTTGATTCTGTGATTTTTCTTATCCCGCCCAACAAGTTGTGCCTGTCAGCCTGCAGCTTCCCACCAGAATAAAGTGGTAGAGTACCTTTAATTCTCATCAGACCCTGTCCCTGCCAGGACCATGTTTGAGACAGAAGCAAAGGTAGAAGGAAGGCTTAAGCTGTTTCTGTCTTCAATCCCTGGTGTCTGATTTCTATGAATGAGGGCTACCATCCAAACTGGGCCTGTCCCCCCACACCTTCTCATGGGGAAGATATACTCTTTAGGGAACAATCTCCCTCACCTGACTATTTACTTTGCCTCTCAGATATACTCTAACTCTATCTTTGCCTGGGTCAGTGCTGACATTTTTAAATGCCTGAAACCTTCTTTAATGGGCTACTAAGAAAAGTTTTAACAAATCCATTTTCAGAGTTGGTCCTTAGCCCCCAGGTTTGCCAATCAAGACCTGGAGTCAGTACCTGGCTCTGTGTGCCTGTTTTCCAGTATTCTGATCTCGGCCAATTCCAAAATCTTATGGGTCTCTGTTTTGGTTTGGTTTGTTTTTTTTCTGAAGCCCACCTCCTCTCTGCTGGAAGAGACTTCAGGGTTCTTTTATTTTGAAATTCACTTTTCTCAAGGCCTTTGATATATTGAATCCAGTCAGTTTCACAGGAGCACAGATTGGGGAAAGCCAAGGATTTCACATCTAAGTTCAGAAATTCCTTCCTCCAGCTCCATATTCCCTGTGGTCTCTCACATACCCTTTGACTGCCAAAACTTTTTCTTTTTCCTGGCGTTCTTGATAGAGTGCTGTGGCATTAGCTCCCCTACACCATATTGTCTTCTTCAGCTGGACCTACATTGGACAAAGTGGCAAGAGGAAAAAGGTGTGGGACCAATACTGTCATCTTCTACACAACCCATCTGCCACTATCACTGCCAACACAACATTGAAGCTTTATAACTAACACTTGCCTTGGGGAGGGCTAAGAGAATCAAAAGCACTCCACTGCATAGATGGCTCCCCAGCTCTCTGGCACTTTATTATCTGAGAAGACTATTTTCTTTCTTCATCCATTTGTGCTTTGGACTTTCCTAGAGTCTAGATTAGGAAATAAAGGAAGGGGAAAAATCATTGCCTCACGAGTTTTGATTTTCCCATCTTGTTCACCTCTCTTATTTGACTTTTTGAATCCACCATAGTGGTTTTATGTTTCATTTAGTTGCAACCAGTGGAAGAGGTAGTATGAGTGCTCTTACTCCATCTTAATCATACTCTCTTTTTAAAATGATTTTTACTCTTTTACAGAGGAGTGCCCTGTTCTTTCACTTGCTTAGAAATCAACAAATCTCAGAATTGCTTTAGTGATGAATTTCTGATTTCTCTTTATCCGTATTTTGCAGTTGGAATTAATATTGAGTGGAGAAAAAATGGAAAAGCTGAGATACACTCCCACATCATCTGGAGGCAAATAGAAGATATTTACTTTTCCCTTGCTTTATGCCAAACTGAACTGGTTTCTGCAGGATAGTTTGAATTCTTTGATCTTTTGAACATCTTTATTCTCCCAATTTCCTGAATAACAATCTTGTATTCCAATGGGCTCTCTTAATTTTCCCACATCTGACTGAAGCAAGTCTTTATTGTCTGTAGGAAGAAGAAGTTTAGGATTTTCATGTTCAGCAGAGTGGATATCTACAATTCAAACCCTTTTATTATTGCTAATACTGATGACCTGCCCTAAAAGAACTAAAAAAATAAACAAAGTACATAGAAAAGAGACTGATGCTTGTTTTGTTAATAAAGATATTCTCCCAAATGAGATAAGCATGAAAAAAGAATAGAGAGTGAAAGTGAAGAAAATTCAGTTCTGAAACAGAAATCATCATCATCCCCACCACCACATCTGCTACCACTGTTTAAGTATCCATTCTGCTGGGTACTATAACAGGTGCTATATGTATGACATCTCTTTTGTCCCCTGAAAATTGAAGCTTAGACTAATTAAGTCATTTGTTCAACAACATGTAGAGAGTTAGATTTAGAGAAATAATTCAACTATATCACCTTTCAATTACATCCTAAGTTTGTCTATTTTCCAATATTCTATATTGCTACAATTTTAAGACTATCATACACACATACTGGAATTATCTGGCAATTTGCAAAAGTTAATTGAGTGAGGGCATATTTCTTCCCATCTACTTGTCTGCTAGTTAATATATTTTTGTCATTTCGATATTCCTAAGTGCTAGACTGAGGAGATATGCTTGGTCTGCTTCCACCCAGGATTCTGAGAAACTACTTATCTTCAAAAGATCCTCATGGCAGGTGATATCATAGCTGCCTAAAACACTGCTGCCTAGACCTCTGTTTGGGGCTGGATCCTAGAATCTGTCTCATGGAAAGAAAATTTAAAATAAAGCTCTCAGGGGATCTGCTGGTTCATAATTTGGGAACTTCTTGCTTAAATTAATTGATGATAAAAACTGGAATATAAAACAATATGTTTCCTGGTAGCTATAGCAATGATTCTGAATATGGGTACTATTGACAGAATTCAGGGTGTCTTTGAATTTAGATAAGAATAAAATATAAAGCAACCATACATCTTTGTTTTCATTAACCTTTAGCTGAAATTTGGTATTCAGGTCAAATAGAAATTTAGGCAACAATATTGTCAAGCAACAATATTATACAGCAGTGCTTAGGACTTGGTCACCAACATAAACCACAGACATTTTCATACCAAATTAGTAATGAGGATATACAAAAATATCATTAATAATATCACTAATTTGAACTTATAGCTCTTGTTATAAAACAGATGAGGTTATTTAGTTTTTCAATAAAACAAACATATGCAACTGTACTACAAATGTGCATTTTTCATATTTTTAATATATTTTGACACAATTGATTTCCTTTATAATCCAATGCATTTTATTTTATGTTTTAAAAATATTCTGAAAAAGGATCCTTAGATTTCATCAGACCAGCCATTGGGTCCAGAGCACTCAAAAAGATTAAGATATTCTGTCCTAGAGGATACACTACTGAATAAAGTAAGGGAAGAATTATTATTACAGGGAAGAGATGGCAGCCTAAACTTTTTACCACCTCTAACATTCATAACAAATACTTCACATTTAGGTCCTATTCCCACACTCAACTCAACAAACCCGAGAATATTCTGTGGCTACCCAATATGTATGTGCGTGTGTTTATTGAATGGATATTAAATTATAAATATATTATACTGATTGACTGGTTTTGGAAAAGAGAGATGGAACAGAAGAAAAAGGTAGTAACTGAAAATAATGGGAAGATGTAAGAGAAGGAATAAGATAGAAAAGAATGAAAACTGATTAAAAACAGAGAAAGATTTCTACCATTCTCCTGATATTCAGTTCAGTAATTCCAGACTTCCTATTTGCTTACTTCTCACAATCACCTAGAAAGTAATCATCTAGCACCTCTCAGTCCTTGAGCTCATATTTATTACATTGAGATTTCTATCATCTTTTGTATGATGTTATATTATTTAATAGTTCAAATATCTGAAAAATATCTATGGTTTAAAGTGAACTCCCTCCTCCCTATGTATAGTGATTTGTTAATGAAAAATAAGGTAAATTTGGCATGGTCAATAAATAACTTGCTATTTATTCAGAATTTGCTGTTTGAAATTCCTTTTTTAGAGTTATTTTGCTGTTTGAAATTCTAAATTTTTAAATTTAATCTTTTCAAACCCTGAAGAATATAATACATCAGTTTTATCATGATGCTCTTCTAAATGCCATGTATAAAACAAATAATGTTCAACCTCCTGTGACAGAGATTTTAACTTGTTTCCTCATTGATCAAATCACTAACTGCAACGTCTAAAACCCTCAGGTAAATTTTTTCCTCATGAAATTAAGATGGAATGAAAGAGTGTTACTGCCAAAACTAACTTCATTTCAATTTATGGGAAATAATAAATCAATCATTAAAATAGAAACTATGCTTGAATAAAATCAAGAGATAAGCGCTGTGACAGTATTTTAAGTAAACTGTAACAAATCTCAAAAAACCCAGTACTTATTATTTATGCAATTGGTGTTTTGATACAACCTTGTATTGAGCCTCCTAATTATGCTATAGTCGAATTACAATTAATATGTAAATAGAAACATAAAATGAGGTTTATCCCACGTAGCAATCTGTACCAGCAAACATCCTTCACAAACCTCTCAGTGGAAAATCCCCTGGGTTGCTTAGGCATTCGATTTTCCTTTTCCTTTAGCTTTAGCAATCTCGTTGGCAAAGTTAATTCAGAGCATGATGTGCCACTTCTTTATACTATTTGCAAATCTTTAGCGTTTGGAAAAATGGAGATTTGCTCTAAGCCTCACTACCCCCCTGACTCAGTGACATTAAGAGGGTTTATCACTACCTCAAGCAGGATTTAGATCACACTTATTTTTATAGACATGCTATTTTTTGTTGTCTGTTTGTCTTTATTTTCAAAAATTACGATTAATAATTTTAGGCAGTACATTCTAGACTAAAATTGCAAGACTTAACACAGCCTGAACACAAAATATGGTACTATGCTTAAGTATTGAACACTCTTAAAATAGTTCCTTCTGATTGCTTACTTGGTGAACATTTAGCATGAAGGGGTTTTCTTTGTTATTTGCCACCAATGCCAATGCGCCAGATATTTGGAATCACTTGGAGATTTGTTTTTGTTTAGTTTTTCCTTTTTAAGTTAGGTAAACTTTGCATAGAAAGATCACTATTAGAAAGCAGTAAGATGGTAACAGATTGATTGATTAAATGATATGACTTCTATCCTTGGTTGTCCAGCAAGCCCCTGTCCTTCTCAGAAATGGATTCTAATCTCCTGACTGCAAGGTTTGGCAAATTTCCCTGCACTGAACCAATACTTAGTACCTTATTTCCCTGTTTACAGTGCTTGGGTCAGATGTGGATATTACCATGGTCAGGTACAAAGTACAATCTTTTCCCAGAGTTTTGGTGATAAACAAAATGAGAGAGGATCTCTCATCTGCTAGGTCAGGGAGATGAAGTATATGATGCAGGAAGAATCACTGATTATGTTTCTGGCTAGGTGGAGGAAGTTTATTTGCCACAGGAGTTGGCCAACACACAGAAAGAAGAAGAAACAAAATGAGAACACAAATAGCAAGAACCTGATAACAATTAAGTGTAGTTTTAGTCCATAAATTTTCCAGAGCTGTCTTTAATTCGCCCTGCCATAATTTGATTTCGATATCTTACGAATATATACCTGAGTTTAAGTTTTACTTGCAATGGAAAACAAAATCTGGCTAAGGAAAGAAAGAAAGACCTTACAATTAACAGACATTTCTCTTAGTTAAAAACAATTGAAATTAATTTTTAGTACGTTTTCCTATGTCATGTATAAGAGGGAATACAGAAGTGAAATATTCATCTTTCCATGGTGAGCAGTTACGACAAAATGATGAGATCAATTCTAGAAATATTACAGTACTATGTAAGTAGGCAGAATTCCATTTTTGTAAGTTTAAGAAAGTGCATTCCTAGCACAAACGCCAAATAAGAGTTAACTCATGATAGGATAAGGGACCTGAGTTATGGTAGCAGAAGCTACTCTTTTTCAAAGAAATATCAATTTTCTTTTCCTTAAAAAACTACATTGATAAGATTCTAAAAACTCTATTTCTCAAACTCTCTTGCAGATAGTATTGACTAATGAGCTGTAAGCAGAAACTGAAGAATGGAAATTATGGTGAAGCCTTTTAAAGGGAGCTAACTCAGGTAATAGCTCTCTTTTTGTCCCTCCTCTCTTTCTCACTTATGTTCAGAACTCAAATTTGATTATTGGAACTCCAGCAGTCAGTTTTGGACTCTGCGGGGGAAAAAAGCACATCTCTTTGCCTTAACAGGTTTAAACTGTTGAGCCACAGTGAGCTACTTCCTATGGCTGACATTCTCATCATGTGTAAAATATACACTTCTCTCGGTTTAACTCATTTAGTTGGCTCTCTGTTACTTTCACGTAAGCATATTTCTAAAGCAATGCAAGTACCGTTCAGGAAAATGATCTTTTTTTTAGTCCACAAGAGTACTGTGTGTGTGTGTGTGTGTATATACATTGGAGTTAAAAAAAATGGTGGATATAATCAGGAAAAGAATTTAAACAAAACAAAATAAATGTCACAAAACACCTTTCCTTTGTATATACTAGTTACTCACCCTACTTGTAAAGGAAATGGGACAGCTGTTCACATATCCTGACATAATATCCTGGGAATATCAACAGAGCTGGAGCAGCACCAGGTTTAGAGAATGGCAGATGCCAAAGAGGGTAGCAATGACAAACTTGATGATTGGAGACTGACAAAATATCGGGGTTATTCTTATTAAAAAAAATAATGTAAACGACAGATGAATTGAGTCTCCAATTGATAAGCCCAAGCTATAATTGAATGGTGTTTTGTAGAATTAGTTGCAAGTGTAGATGCCTGGGGGTGATTATATGTAGGTAAAATAAAAAGTAAGGCTTTTAAACATGACAGTTGTAAAACAGGAAAGAAATTATCCTGAGATCAGAGTGATTGGAAAACAAAACATTTCAAAAATCATTTAGGGATAGACATAATATAATAGCTATACAGTTCACTTATTTTAGTGAATCAGTTTGTTCTATATATTATAGACTTAAAAATATTTATGCCTTATGACCCAGTGATTTCACAAGTTGCGAATATAACATAATTATATTTAATAATTTTATAATATTAAATACAGAATATTATAAAACTTTGAAATTAATATATAGATTTTATATAAATGATGTTACTTCAATTATATGAACTATTGTCATCCTTGAAAACAATGGATTGCGAAAATGTTCAAATGAGAAATTTTTCATTCAAATTAATTAAGTGGAAAATGGTACAGATATTAAATATAAATAATCACATATTTAATAGAAACACCTATAAATGTAAATCCAATTTATATCTATATTCATATTAAAGATCTTTGGATACTTTATGAAGGGTAGGGACAATGAGTTTTTCTGAATGATATGAACACAGGTAATTTTTTCTTGTTATTTTCAGTTGTTCCAAAAAAATTACCAAGGTTTCTACTACAAGGCCCAGTAATTCCATCACTGGAAATCTAGCAGCGTGCCATATTTTTCCATAGAGGCTATGGAATTCTTTAAAAGATATACATGGCACTAAACCTCTGCTTAAATGAGAATTCGCAAATTTTACCTTATTCTTTAGAACTCATAGGATGGATGGCATCTGCGAGTGTGACACAAACATGCACAGTTACCAGTGTCCAAGATTCAAGTCTACTCACTAACTCTCTCAATCCCTCACTCTCTCTCTCTTACTCTTTTTCTCACTCTCTCTCTCACTCTCTGTCTCTTTCTCTATCTCTCACACATACACACACACACACATCGGGATGATAAAAGTTATTTTAGGATGAACTTGACTCTACTATTTATTTGGTTGTTTTTTGTTTTGGGGGGAGGTGCATGGTCTGGGAATCTAACCTGGGTCTCCCACGTGGGAGGTGAGCATTCTACCACTGAGCCACCCGTGCACCCCCATTTATTTGTCTTCAATAACTCTTTGAAGTAATTCCTTAAATAATTTTCACATTTGTTCTAGAAGTTGTGAGTTGAGTTACATGGCGTGATAAGACATTCTGTCAAGGATATTATGTCAGGATATGTGAACAGCTGTCCCATTTCCTTTACAAGTAGGGTGAGTAATTAGTGTATACAGAGGAAAGGTGTTTTGTGAGATTTATTTTGTTTTGTTTAAATTCTTTTCCTGATTATATCCACCATATTGTTTTAACTAACATTGGACCTAGCAATTTAGTGTCCAGAAAATATTCCTAAAGAAATTGGAGGCATATAGATATTTTTGGAATATTAAATGAAATAATCAATATGAAATATTGATTTAAATGTGCTGCACAGGAAGTGTTAGGTACATGTTTCCATTATTACTATTAGTTTTAGTCATAGAAATATAATGCATGAATATTGGAGGTGGAATTGATCATTACTAGAAATCCAGAAGTTCAGGACAATTTTTCTAACTTTTCACTTTTTTTTTCAAAGGCAAAACCACAATAATATGCAGTCATGTCCCACAAGTCAAGATGATAATAAGGCATTGATTTCGCAAAAAATATAAAGGCAAAAATTGAATATTAAGGACAACAAAAACCTGTAGCTTCATGATGCTTCAGAGCTCAGAGCAAAACACTATAATCTATGGTGGGCCTGGACACGGTCAAGTCTCATGCTGAAATGATAATTCCTATAAACAATAACCAAAATCAACATGCTATTTGTAATAGATTAAAACCAGTGTATCCATTCAGGAGAATGAACATTATTATAAGTGATTATATTAAAATACATACAGACTCCGATTTCTATTTATTCTTCTGTGGCATCTGTTTTAAGAAATGTATAATATATTTTAAAATGCTTGGTATAGTAGGAATTTCAGAATCTTTCCCCACTTGCATGTGGTGTAAATAAATTGTATTAATTGTTTCTGAGAGTATCATGGCCCAGTGATAGTAGCAATTGGGCCAAGTGAAATCAAGTAATAAATAACACTGTGCTCACCTCTATGACATCAAAATATTACCTGTAGTAAAAGAGACTATTTCTTAAGTGAACTCTGACTCAATATCAAAAGGGTAACAGATGCCAGATTTCTCGTGCTATTTTACAGCAGTTGTAGGTATAATTGATTGTATATTACATTCTTCAATTGAAATTTTCTGCGTCTTCAGCTAAATATCTTGGAAATTTAGACAGGCAAGAGCTGGGTAGCCATTTTTAAAATGTTATAAATAAAGTTAATCAAGGAACAGGATATCAAAAATTCCAATCTGCTACACGGTGACCATTCTAAAGTGGTCACTATGTATTATGTAATGTTATCTTCAAATCCATATTTTTTTGTACATTGTTACAAGACACCATACCAAAATTTAGTCCGTTGGCCCTGTTGGTTAGGACAAGGAAGCTTGAGTCTTCTCCAATGTATCTATAAAGACATCTATTGGGGCCCTTGAGAAAAGACTAGAAGCTCTATTTTTTACAGCATTTCTATACCATACTTAATAAAATTATATATTTGTTTCATTAACTACATATTGATACAATAGTTCATATTTCTAATGCATATACATATAACTACACCTTATAGTGATAGAGATTGCTAATTTTCTCCTCAAATTTCAGTTCCCCACCCTTCTTTGGAACATAATTCTAATTTCAATTTAGATAGCAATGTGGTCAGTTAAAATTCTCCATTTCCTATTTTGTAGTTGTATTTGCAGGTCCTGAAGGGGACTGGGCAATGAAGTCAATCAGAAGTAGTCTCTGGGCCATCCCGGAGAGCTGCTTAAATGCAGCCACCCATCCTTCTTTGTTGTTGTCTGAACTGAGGGAAATTCAGCGAATATCTGAGATCATGAGGTGATCCTGAATAATGCAAAGGAAAATTATAGAAGAGGTTTCAGACCCTGATAATCATGGGGCCATAATATCAGCCTTGTATTTGTTACATGCAAAGAGAACAATATATATATACTTCTATCTTTATTAAGCATCCATTACAGATTTATGTTTTTTTTTCTGAAATATGCAGACAAATCTAATCAGAGATGACATCTAAAAATATGGGCATAGGCCCCCAAATTTGTACTTATAGTTAAGGTGCATGAGTATAAATTTTTTGAAATGAATACAAGGAGGATGATGTTGAGAAAGCCAAATTTACTCCAAAATCCAAATCTTTGAAGCACATTATCAGTTACACAGTCTAATGGTATTCTTCCTATCATTAAATAAGGGCAATAAGGAATATATGAGATGAAATGGATGTATGAATGACTTAAGAGAGGTTTGCCATCACTATATTAGCATGTGTGTTCTTTTAATGACAACATGTACATCATTAGCATTTTTGGATACCAAACACACCAATATACAAGTTTCCTATCCCCATTATCCTTCTTGCTTCTTAAGAAAAAAAAAAAAACAAAGCACTTTTTTTTTTTTTACTGGGGACTAAACATATGTTTTTTTTACTGGGGTCCAAGCTCAAATTATAGTTTCATTTGATGGGCTAGCAAGAGAAACTGCAGCACTTGTAAGAGTTAGGAATAGAACTTGTAAATTAAGATTTCATGCATACAGCACAAAAGCTGTATGAGAAATTCTTAGTCACTCTACTTAATATTTATGATTGTTATAAATATTGAAATATCTTTGTTTAGAACCATAGTTTCAAAAATAGCTTTTAAAGAATTTTTGATATTCTGTAAGTACCTACTTCACAATATAAACTATAGGGAATGCACTAGGCATATCAACCACATAAATCTAATGAACTTTTGGTTTGATTCATATATCTGCATTTACCATTCTGATTTTTTGTAATTACTTTTGTCAACTTGTCTCTTTTTATCAATAATATGTTAGAAAATTAAAACCAATTAATTTTAAAGAAGGAAAAGTACTGATTTTTAGCTTTATTAATATAGGGAGGTTGCATAAATGTGAGTATAGAACACTTAACCCAATGATTAAGAAAATAGGCAATTCATTAAGCTATTGTTCTTTGGAGTCAAGGTTATCCCCTTGAGGTGAATACATTAAGCAGGCTAACCAGATCATTGCCAAACATTCATATGAACTTATTGTTTCAGCTGCATCCCTTAAAAAGAAAATTTTGGAAATATAAAACTAGGAGAGATGGCTTTGTTTTATTTTTGAAAAACTGTAATAGACTCACTATAGGAAGATATTTTTCCACTATGAAATAAGAGGGCAGATAAAAAGTAAAAATTTTCACAACAAAGAAAATGTATCTTCACATATGTCTAATGAAATTCAAAAGAGCAACACACTGGGTGATCTGATGTAATTATTTAAGACACGATCAAAATTAAAACTATTGTTAAAAAATCTAAAGCTTTTAGAAAAATTCCCATCACATTATTCATGCACATGGCTTTCCGTGAACAGTCTCTGTGATTGTTTATTCTTCTGGGCAATAAAAACTGCATCTCTTACACTATGGCACTTCAACATTCAAGCAATTAATGTTTCTTACTATAGAAATATAATATGCAATATATTCTGCAATAAAATTGCATCTACAATATGTAACAAATTTATATGATATTAGAAGCATAAACTCCTCATAGATCTCATGAAAGTATTCTTATATTTTTGCTTCAAAGAGGCATTTCATTTTATCTGCATAATCAGCAGTATCTGTTGAAATGTGTCTACAGTAAAATGTAAACAATAAGGCATATAGGTCTATAATATCTGTGATTTAGCCTGCAGAGTTAAAAGGAAAAGGGGGAGAGATTAAGTGAAGGATGGAAAGAAGAGGAAAACAGGCTTTAGGAACATTCATTTAGTCCTCTTTCATCTTTGGAAATTCAGAACTGTATGTTGCTTTGATAACAAGTGAATAAGTTTGGAGCTTCTCATGTGTTCACAGTGGAGATGCTTTCAGTTCTGGTTTTGACAGTGGATTGTGACATGTTTGTTAATGCACATGCAAATCGGGTCGTTGAGAGCTTTAAGGTTCAAGAAGGAACTGAATTGATAACAAGGGAAAGTTTATAGCTGTTTACCTGTGTAATGGACATCTCTCCATGGTTGTAGGACTTAAGCCAAAGACAAACCATGACCCATTCTTGAAACATGCCCTTTAGCTCTTACCATTGCCCAAAGTATAGAGGGAAGTAGAGAAGTTGTCACTGGCACAAGCAATATCTCAGGAGCTCACCCTCAAATCTTTTTTGATATGAAAGAAAACATATCTGGTTGCCACCCACAAAAAGATTATATAAGTCTCTCATCGTTGCATTTCTGGCAATTATAGCATGCCTGAAATGTATTGGTGAGAGGGAAAGACAAAGATATAGATATATAAGCAGCACAGACTTCAAAAAGGCCACATTTTCCCAAGTTAAAAATAAAATAAAATTATTTTTTCTGCTTCTTTCTTCATTAATTTCTGTATTTCTATCATTTATTTTTAGCTTAAATGTTTGAAGATGAATGAATCATCAAATGTCATGTCTTGCATGGTTCAAATTTCATGCAAGAATCATCAAATTGTCACTTTCTGTGATAACCTGCTCTCCCTAGTACCTGACTGTGTCTCCTAGGGAAAGTATATTTTCTTCTTTTCAAAGATGTTTATATAAGTCAAATAGTAGCACCATTCCCATTCACTATTGGTAGGGAAGTAGAGTGGTGTAGTTCCTTTGTAGGGCAGAATGGTGCCTTCATAGGAGGCTGGGGATGGGACTGCCAGAACATCCTGTAACACTGTCGTTAGGAATATACTTAGAGGAACTGAGAGGGGGGACACAAATGGACATTTGCACACTGGTGTTCATGGTGGCAGTGTTTGCAAATTGCAATGAATAGAGGTGACCTATGGGTACATGCATGGAAGCCTGAAAGGGGGAACTGTGGAGTATACATATTACAGACTATTAAGTGACTACAAGAAGGAATGAATTCATGAGTCATGCAACTAGGTGAGTGAATCTTGAGAACAGTAAGTTGAGTGAAATAAGCCAGAAACAAAGAGACAAATATGATAATGCCTCACAAATATGTACTAACTATAATGTGTAAACTCTGAGAATTGAATTTGAGAGCATAGGCTATCAGGTAAAGGCCTATTTTCAAGGTTCCTAGATTGCAAGCTCTTACAGCTGTTACACCTATTCAGCGTGGTAATGTTATTCCTCAGTTCTGAGATGTTGAGCTTTTTGTGTATGACCTGCTCATTCCATGGAAATTTGGGCATTTGGGTGACATCTGAGACTCTCAGAGTTAGAGTTCTGCAGCTCTGAAAGTCAGCATTACCCCATACAGCAACTGTGAAAAACATTGAGAATGATCAGACTTGAAGTAGAGATATGAATGAGGCAGACCTGGGTAGCACTAAGGTAAATAAGACTAAAGGGTAAAGGATGATATTGACTATATTTTAAAACTTCAGCTTCTGTGTGAAACCAAAGGATGGGATGTTTGTTGCAAAATTTATATTTTTGGTATCTTGTTGGTTTGTACAGGTTGATGGGATGCCAGAGTAAGCTGCAAAGATTAAAAAGTATTTGCAAAGCCTCCCTGAGGGGCTGGAGAAAAAAGTTGGGAATATTAAACTTCCCCACTTGGAGAATGCCTGACATTCTAGCAAACATTGGGGACTGCCAATTTGAGGGGCCAAACCTACAATCTTAGGGCTTGTTTATTCCTACAAAGGAGAAGCTAAGCCTACTTATAATTATGCCTAAGAGTCAGCCCAGAGAAACTCTTCTATGGCTCAGATGAGGCCTCTCTCTCAGCCAACTCCACAGGTGAGCTTACTGCCCTCCCCCTACATGGGACATGACTCCCAGGAGTGCAAATCTCCCTGTCAATGTGGGACATAACCCCTGGCGATAAACCTAACCTTGGCATCATGGGATTGAGAAAGCCTTCATGACCAAAAGGTGGAAGAGAAATGAAACAAAATAAAGTTTCAGTGGCTGAGAGATTTCAAATAGAGTCAAGAAGTCTTTCTGGAGGTTATTCTTATGTAGCATATAGATATTCTTTTGCAGGTTTTGGTGTACTGGAGTAGCCAGAGAGGTAAATACCTGAAACTGTTGAACTGTAATCCAGTATCCTTGATTTTTGAGAATGATTGAATAACTATAGAGCTTTCAAGGTATGAATGTGTGAGTGTAAAAGCTTGTGACTGACATTTCCTTTATCCAGTGTATGGTGAAATGAATAAGAAAGAAAAAGACAAAAATAAATAAATAAACAAAAGAAGGAAAGGGGGATGGGATGTTTTGGGTCTTCTCTTTTCCTTTTATTGTTTTTGGCATAATTAAAATTCTCAAAAATTGATTGTAATGATGAATGTACTGCTATATGAAGATACTGTAGACCACTGATTATACACTTTGGATGATTATATCTAAATTTAAAAAATCACTGAAGAAAAAAATAGTAACATCAAACCAACTCACCTCACTGTTATTTAGTATTCAGGGGTAAGTGAATTGTGTCTCGAACTCCTTTTTATTATTATGTTTTTTCCTCATGGTTAGGCACCAGGAATTGAACCCAGTTCTCCGACATTGCAGGCAAGAACTCTGCCTGCTAAGCCACCATGGCCCACCCTCAAATTCTTTTTTAATACCTTTGCTTTTATGCAGTCATTTCTACGTGACTTATCTGTCTTTCTTAGAACAATATTTCAAGGGCAAAGTTTTTTAATGTTAAAGTATATTTGAGAGGGAAGTATGCATGAATTCTTCACTTAAATATTTGTGACGCTTAATTTATGAAAATATTTTAGGTGAAAATGAGAAGTTCCATGCCCTCAAAGAATCACTATTGTTTCCAACATGGAGTATTGCTTTAATAATGACTAATTAGTTTAATAGTGCTCATTATGTCATTGAACCATGAAATTATAAATTTCTTTCCTCACCTTAGCCTCTTTGACCACAATAGTTGAATAGCCTCAGAGTTCTACAAATCTTAGCCGCAATATTTGGAATTTATTGTATCTCAATTGAAGCAACTAGATAAATAAAATATGATCCTAGTCAATGTCATGCTGCATCAACACTTCAGACTCTTTTCGGTATGTTGAAATGATTGATTTTTTTGACAGAAAGCAATTTTACATTGATAGCCTGTATTAGCATTATTAGGTGATCTGCAGTTCACAAGTTAACTGTAATTTTGCTATTGAAGTATTTCAACACCCCTTTAAATTACTTCAGTATCTTTCCTTATGTATGACTATAATATGTAACACTGTACCTGGCCCCATTCTCTTCTCTCTCTAAGCTTTCTTCCTTAAGGACCTTATCCAGGCATATAATTTCTAACTCCTTTTTGGAGACAACCCTATCCCTATCCCCAATCCCCTGCAAGATATTTCTAACTTCAGTTCCCTTCTAGGTGTTTCTAACTGGATATTAAAAGATCAAATTCAACATATTCAAGAAAGAATCTATAATTTTCTCAAAAAATCTGCTCTTCCTCCTGGACTCTACAAATCTAACCCCCCAAATTTGAAAACTCATTGTAGACTTTGATTATTTTCTTCTTGGCTGTTCTCTATATGTATATCCCATCCATGGTTCAACACATATACACACATTCAGTCATTTGCCAGATTCTCTTGACTCTTCAATCATTAAAGCATTTCTTTGCCCTGTTACCTTTCTTGCCTAGTCAAATTTCATAACACCTGTTTAAATTCTTTCCTCCTAGAGTGGTGTTACAAGTATTTTTCTGTTGCAAAGCTCTCATCATGCCATAACCTGTGTGAGAAGTTGGTGGTGGTGGTGGCAACATTGGTGTTGGTGAGGCTCGTAATGGGTTCTTTCATAATTTGATACCAGTCAGATGTTCTAAGCACATCCGTTTATACACACAAAAGTTAATCTTATCTTTAGCTCAAGCCAGTCCATCAGCTGTAGTAACATTTCTGTTCTTAACAACTCTCCTACGGCCACCACCCACAAGCTAAACCCCTTCAATGAAATGCAATTCAATGAATTTATTTAACTTTAAATGCAATGTAATTATTTAATTATTGAAATACTCAATAAAACAGTGATTTCATTGGTCTTATAATGCCTGACATCATGAAAGCATTAAAAGAAATTTCCATATGAAATATGTTTATTTTCTCTGCAAATGCCAACATTGTACTGTGTTACTCTTTCTCTTTGAGAAATTTATCTCAGTAGAAGCCCAGTGATATCTAATTCCAAGAAATTGAATACAGCAAACCTGTGGCAATAAAATTTTGCAATTGATCAAGATTCTTTCTTTACTTTGTAGACAAAAAAAGTTCAGAGCCAAATTTTGGACTTACTATGATGCACATTTTGTGAATTAAACTTAACTAATGCATAAGATTTTGTTCCCTACATTTTATTTTGACCATTTATTTTACTTATTTTTGATCTCTCAAAAATAAGCTTACTTCTCTCTCTCTCTCTCTCTCTCTCTCTCTCTCTCTCTCTCTCTCTCTCTCTTTCTCTCCCCCCCCCCTTCCTATGGATAAATGAGTTAATAAGGAAAGCCATGTTCTACCAGCCATATCATTTTTGGCGGTCTTAGCAAAGATATCTTTTATAAAGGCAGCAGTAGAGAGAAATTTAGGGAAACATACCACATTAACTAAAAGATGAATCAGGGATAATTAATCTAAAGGCTGTGTAAAAAAATACATGCTAGCATTATATACTGTATCATTGTATACTGTATCATTTTGTATCTTTCATTGAGTAATGTGGGGTAGACCACCTGAAGGCTGTGGGTCAAATCCTGCCTCACTATCTGCTTTTGTAAATAAAGTTTTATTGTATGGCTTTATTTTTACTTTCACTCCAGATCAGCAGAATTGAGTATTTGAAACCACATGGCCCGCAAGCCATTAGATATTTACTATCTGGCCTTTTGTAGATAAATTTTGTCAAAAGTTTATGGAAAAGGAATGTACGCATATTTATTTCGTTTTAATTCTGAAGTCCAAAAGAATATAATAAAGAAAAAGCTTGTTTGGCTTTTAGCCATTTTTTTTTCTGGAAATTAAACATGTGCTATATGTGTCTTCAGAAATTTTTTAATCTTGATTAAAGACACAAGTTCTTCAAACAAGTCTGGACTCTATGTGACTTAGTAAAGGCTCAAAGAGAATGCAATTAGTGAAACCACAAAGTTCTAAATTTGCTGAATTCTTCGATGAAATGGAACAGTTGTCTATCACAAGGGAATTAGAATTGTGTTAGTGTAAAGTTGTCATGTCGCAGGATATTTTTCCCATTGAAATTACTTCTACACCATTCAAAAGGAAAGAAGAATCAAACAAGGGAAATATCCACTTATGATCCTTCTATAAAGCTAATATAAAATATTAAGGAAACAGGGTTATGCTTGAACCACTTCTGAAGTAAATCTCTTGGTGATCTGTAAAATGTAATAGTAACAAAACAAAATTTTAGCTAGCATGAAATCCCAAAAGTTTGTATTACATAGGTGTATTAGAGACTATTTAGATTACAGATAATAGGTACCATGCATTAAGATGTATAAAATGTAAGATATCATCTTTACTGAATCAAATAAAGCACTTTCATATAACCATAAAATTATATTTATAAGGGCTTTAATATCTTCTCACAGACACTGGTTTCTTAAATCTATTTTCCCATTAAGCCTCAATTCCTCAACTGTAAATTCTTCTATCAGATTGATTTTCAAAATTGACAAAATTTTTCATTCCAATGGCTACTGAAATTTAAACTATAGTTGCTGGGGTAGAGAGGGAGGTAATGCAACTCAAGAGAGCATGGTTGAAATAAACACACCATTGAACAATGCCATTCTAATCACAAAATCATCTAGAGAATTCATTGTGTTAATTACATGCACAATTATCAAATCTCCCCAAGTGAAGGATATGGAGTCAATTTTGGACATAGAAGGTAAGCACTCAATCAGTAGCCAAATTTTAATTATTTTCCTTCAGAAGCCTCAGAGATACATCCCTTTTTTTTATCTCTACTGTTACATATTCTAATTTAGTCATCATACCCCAGCTGATTAATACAATAGACTTTTAATGAGACACTCTGTCACCAGGCCAGATTCTTCTCCCTTCACAGTAGAAGCTACAACCTATCGTATTTGGGGGGTAAGGAATATAAAATGAAGCATCTATTGTATAAATCTCATTTTTCAAAAATTTCTGATGGCTTAGTTGTTGCTCGTATACTAAAAATCCATTCTTCACAGGGCATGCAAAACACTTTTTGCCCTCAGCTCCCTTCTCTATTTTCTTGTAGACATTCACCTTTATGTCTATTCCTCTAAGCAAATGAAACAGGTATACTTGCTATGGTAGGACATTTGGAGCACTTCTATGCATTGAAGTCTTGGTTTTTGTCAGCTCCTCTCAAGCTTGACCTATAAATATGTTCTTAAATTAAGACGACGATAACAAATCATCCAGAAGAACATGAGGATACTAACTTTCTTGACTAATTCCCTTGTCCAAGCCTAATATTTACACTGGTATCACATTTTATTTTTAAAAAATACAGAAAGCGTCATTTTATTCAATAGCACGTCCTATGTTGTTTTAATTCATAAAAATATTTTAAATTACTAATGAGATTAGAAAAATGATATGATTGAATTATATATATATATAAGATACATGCATGCAGTAAACCATGTATCATGCCTAGCAGTTTGTGTGTGCTACTTCCCCTTTACTATCACGCCTTGTTCAGGGACCATAGCTTAAATGTTTAAAAAGAATAAAAGTATATTAAATGAATGAAGATAATACAGAAAACTATTTGTTCAATGATAGTAAAATTCATATTGAAGACAAGTATTTCCTTTGAGTATCTTTAAGAAAATCAATTAATATAATTTTTAATTTTGGTTTACTCCTCTTGTTGGAACCATCCCATCACCTTATCAACATAGGAAAAAAAATTAAATACTAATTTAAATTGCTGACTTAGCAATTTTGTAAAGAATCCATTTGTTTGAGGGAAGATTAAGAAAGATAGAAAAGTAAATTTGTTACTAAAACCTTTCCTTAATTGGAACTGCTAAGCAATTGGAATGTCAAAATTTTGGATGTATATTTTTAAATAATTAATAGATTTTGTTTTTAGTACAATTCTAGATGCACGGAGTAATAGAGCAGATAAAGTATAGATTTCTGTATACTGACCTCACCCTCAGCTCCCTATCCCTACACATTTGGCATTAGGATGATACCTCTGCTACAATTAATAAATTAATTCAGATAAATTATTATTGGCTATAGTCAAATGATTACTGATTCACTCTTTGTGTTGTATATTTCTTTCGGTTTTGACAAGCACACACTGACATATACTCACCATTACATTTTCATGCAGAAGAATGTGACTGTCTTAAAATTCCCCAGAGCTTCACATTTACTTTTTTTTTAGAACAACATCATACATTTTATAATACACTCACATTTATCCTCAAATTTCATGTTTACAAGTACAAAAGGCAAAGAACAGCAAAGAATCTAAGAAAGTGCATAAACAATGATATTCAATAGTTAATACTGTTGTCTCTATTCCCCATTTTCTAAATCCAGAAGAAAACTGCAGATGCCTCTGAATAAGGACGTCACTTTTAAACGCTGGAGACTGTGCTTAGTCCTGTACATGTCTGTATTTCTACAGGACTGAACTGAGACTCCATCATGTTCCAGGCCAAAGAGGCTAGAAGGAAGTCATCTATGGCTGTTTGAGTTTCACTGCTGGTGAAAAACAAACTCCTAAGGGTTTCAAAACCAGATTTTTTGGTCGGTGTTTCTGTCCTGTTGAACTGAACTTTGCTTTCTAGAGCTGGTAGGATTTTAGTGGAAATCCCTTCTGTTTGAGTTTCTATGTCAGATGAATCAGTGTACATGGAAAACCTGGGGTGTTTCAGAATACTGTCCAGGAGCAGATGAGGGCTACTGTCTAGAAAGAACTTTAAGTCTGTCTATTTCTGCATATCAAACATTTCAAGGCCTAAGAAGTTAGCATTTCCTCTAAAACTGTAAGACAGAGCAGAGGTAACTTCAAGTAAAAAGTCAGTTTGGGACACTGTGTCCAGGTATTCAGCGTATGTAATCCTAAGTTCATTCTCATCCTTTTGAGTTTGGATATTTGAGGCTGAAATGAACTCTTCAACATCAAAATATACTCCAGGATTATGGGTTAGGCCAAATGGGAGCTGCATATTGGGTCCAGTGTTCATGTTAGACAAAAGACAAGATGCTTTCCAAATTGCTTAATAAATCTGTCTTAGGTCTGATTATCTATCATGTTTTGTGAAATAGGCAGACTATTCTGCTCACTGATGTTTATAAAGTGCAGGAGTCTCAATATCTTGATTGAAAGTCTTAGGATTGTTCTGAGGTAACCATGAGTTATAGCCTCTGCTACCAAACTGTTGCTTACAATATTGTATGATGAATGGACATCCTCAAAAATGTCTCCACATGTTACCACTTGGTTCCTGTGCACCTCCCCATCTGTGGAACTTTGCCCCCCATTGGTACGAGTTTCTCTTGAGATCCCACCTGAGTGAAAATAAACATCTAAAGCAGCATCAGTCTGAGCAACTATAGATGAAGTTACTTTAGAACTGGGTAACAATGTTTAAGTGTGAACATTAATAGCAAGTGAAACTTGAGTATCAAACATCAAATTAGTTTGAGAAGACAATACAGAGGCTTCTGGGAAGCCCACTGTGCTGAAGTCATGAAGGTTGGTGAGGCATATGATAGATCTGTCTGCACATTGATAGAAGAAATGCTGTTTTTCCAACATGATTCCATACTTGTAAATTAGTAGGTGGACTTTTACCCAACCTCAGTTGAACACCTGTGTTAACTGACTCAACAGCAACAGAATTCACAAATTTTTGAGAGAGGCAGGTTCTCAAAAGAGAAAGCTTCTGAATCTAGGCCGAGGATTGGAGTTCCTAGACAAGGGAAGGAAGTGAATGGTACCTGTGGGAGAGCCCTGCTGATGGGCCTATTACCACAGGGTGGGACAAGGATTTGGCCATAGTAAGCACAAGACACATTGGAAAAACTGCAGAACAGGCCATTGACAAACAACTTCTGAAGTTATCTTAGAAGTGTTGTAAGAGTCTGTTTTCTGACATTAGAACTGCAAGGGGCTTCAAAGAAAGATACTAGCAGTATTTCTGCAGTTTGCAGTTTTTGAGTGTCTGGTCAAGAAGTTGGTTCATTAATCAATGATTCGATGGCCTTTTTTGACAGCTTCTGATTGATAATGGAGATCTCCATTTTCCTTTTCTTGCTGGGTGGATGGCTATGCTCAGCAGGGATCTCACAGCCTGTTCGGTAGATGTGCAGGGCAGGTCTGCTGGGGTAAAGACAGTCACATGTGAGCTGGAAGGTCTTGCCACAATCCTACACATTTCCTTTCAAGTCCCTTTCAGTACCATAAGAATTGCACTTATGCTTCTTTCCAGCCTACATTTTCATAAAGTGCTGTTTTACAAGAGAGAATTGAGAACATCGCCTGTTAGGGCCTCAGGGGCATCCTTCAATTGGACAACAGTAGAATTTTGGTAGTTTTCAAATCTTATTGTTGGATTTACTATGTCGTCCTGGAGGCAGTGGCAGTTGACCTGATGCATGTTGAGTGCGGGACTGTCCAGCAGGATCTTGCTGCAGGGCGCACAGGGCACGGGACGTTGGCGTGCGCGTCCTTGAGATGCTTCCTCACCAACAGCTGGGTCAGCTCCAGGGTAGGTGCTCCTGGAGCTGGGTGGGTCCCCAGCACAACTGGAGCGGGACAGCAGGGCCTTTACCTTTAATCTATACTCATATATTTTTTCTCTCCATTTTATTTACTTAAAAATATGGCTATCATCAATGAAACATATAAAGCACAGGGGCTAGAGGGAAATTAAATCATAAATTTGTTTTAAATCATAGAGAAACGATCATTCCCACTTTGAGAGGATTTCATAAACTGTGTCAGTGTATTGCAGTTCAACTCTGTTTCACTGATTAATTCGTTTCCACTATGAAATCTCTGATGTCCTTTTATTGATAAATCTTGTATTCATTTAAAATATACCCTTACATCGCTTTTACTTAAATTTGAACTTCCAGGGGCAGGGTTTATATTTTTATTTCCTTAAATGGAAATCTAGCATTCCAACAAAAGGCTGTCTGTTTGCACAAATGGTTGCATGTAGTAGGGAATCAGACTTTCCCCTATCTGCATCTGTGATATATTGAAGATGCTGCAGAATTTTTGCAGCTCTCACATCAAGAAATGTAGTCTATTTCTCTCCCCCTTGAATTGAGTGTGATGTTGTGGCTTGCTTCCACCAATAGAATGTAATAAAGCAATGCTGTCAAATTCCAAGCCTGTATACCCTTAAATGTAAAGTTCATTCCTTGAAGACCGCATACATTTGGGCCTTCTTTTTTTCTTTTATTTGGTATATTTAGACTACTCACATTTGAAATGATTATTGATATATTTGAATTAATATATACCATGCTTGTAACATGCTTTGTATTCTTTATGTTTGTTTATTTTTCTTCTTTTAAAAATTTAAAAATATTATTACATATTATTATGCCAACCTGAATAATTCTGTAATTTCTGTCATCAAACATAGCAATGACAAAGTAACCACCTGAGAAAAGAAAAAGAAAAACAAAATGTCCCCTCTATTTTGGCCTTTTTTGATTTTGAGCATGTTATATGAATCCATTTTTTTCATCTCTTAGCTTATTAAATATTTTTCTATTTAAATAGTCTTTGTGTTGCCCCAGAGTTTATAATAGGCATTTACAATTCACCTAAGCTCACTTTCAAATAGTACTAGACAGCTTCACATGTAGCACAGTGCCTTCTAATAATCTCTTACATTTCTTAAAACATAGCTGCCATCCATTTCACTTAACATATGCTGTGATCACCTAATACAGTACGGGCACTACCACTTTGAACAAAGTTAACTATTAGATCAGATATAGAAAAGAAATATAAACCTTTCATTTTATCTCCATTTATTCCTTGTCTGATTCCCTTCCTTTCTTTATGTAGAGCTGAGCTTCTGCATATATCATTTTCCTTCTCTCTGAAGAACACTTCTTACAAGGCACTACTGGCAATGAATCTCAAAAGTTTTTGTTTGTATAAGAGTCTTCATTTCTCCTTCACAGTTGAAGAATAATTTCGCTAGATTCAAAATTCAAGGTTGGTAAAGTAAAACAAAACGCACAGAACATATAGTATGATGGTGTATCTTGTCCAACTGTAGACATACTGGTATAGAGCCCTTGGTACTTCCGTCTCCCTCCTCTCTAGGGAAACAGCACAAAAAGAATGAGTACTGCTTTGAAGGTAGTTTGACCATGTCATTTCCAAAAGACATTTTCATATGATTTTTAACCAAAAAATATCCACAAAATGTGTTATTTTACTACCTCTACTTTGACCATACTTTCTGCATTTCTAAACATCTAGAAAGACTGTTTCAAACAATGACTTCAATTTGATCACAATATACACAGTAGTGTTGAGTAAACTGCGTGCATATAACAATGGTTATATCTGAAACTGTCTTCTAAATAGAAGCATTTTGATCTATAGCCCTGGTTAAAAGTACAGAATGCAAAATAACACTTTAAATATCTTTCCTATTAATACAGAGAAATGCCAGTATTTGGGGAACGGCATTGTAAACTTGATGGCTTGAAGCAGAATGATGATAGGGTGGTGGGGGCAGGGAAGGAAGCACAGAGGGAAGGGTTCTTTGCCCATGAGTTGTGAGACAAGTTCAGATTGTCTGACTGTTGTTCTATATCGGCATTTTAGTTATTGCCATGCATTAAAGGACAAGTCCTAATGTCCAAAGTATATTAAAATAGATGTAGTGAAATAATCCCTATAGAAATGTCCTTGTGTTACTTTATAGAAAGAACTTTCTTCTGGAAATGACGTTTTTTAATCCACCTCATGGAGCCAGACATTTTTCTGCACGTAGATATTAAATTGGTAGAAGAGGAAGAAGAGAAAGAGCAAAGGGAAGGACTCTTTGCTGGTATCTCCATATCGAGAAGACAGTGTTAGATTATAACCATATTTCTAAGTGCATTTCTTTTGGTAAAATACTGTGCTTATTTGCGGATAAAGTTCATTATTTTACAACATCTAAACTTTTTAGATATCTTGAGGTAACAATGTATGATATAAAGTAGAGCCAATGAATTAATAAATGTATAAAAATTTTTTGTTAAATTAATAGAAAAGAAGCACTTTTAACATGGATTTCTTGAAACATCTCTGAGCAGTAGGCATGAGGGCTTTTTCATTAAGTGGGCTTAGATTCAGGTGTCAACTTGGCCAGGTGAAGGTGCCTAGTTCTATTGCTGTGGACATATTTATTAACATGTTAGTGAATTATTTTTGAAATAGTAATTTTGCAATTTTTTTATGAAGAATTTAAGATTGGGGTTGGGTGAAGATTGCGGCTGAGGGTAAGCAGCAGGACTGCAAGTGGCATGAGGCTTAGCTCTAAGTAAGGGAAGTGTGAGCACCACATTTAGTTTGGCTAGAATGCCTCATTTTAGGAGGGGGACTGGGTATGCAGGTACTACTAAGAATGTGGAAAAAAGAAATGTTTTGAAAAGTGCAGGCTATGGGTGAGGTTTGTAGTGGCTGTGTGTTTTTTCCATTAATTTCAACTATAGACATGAGGGAAGGGGTTAGAGGTCCTGAAAATTCAGGTAAGATAAATGTGGCTCGTGTGTTAACTACAAAAGAGATTGGCTTACCTGCCACGAGGATGCTTACCCTGGGCTGGGTCATGGAGGTGGGAAGAGTCAGAGCTGAAGACCCCGGGCCCCATCAGTCTTCCATGGCTGGGCAAGGGAGGTCTGAGACTTTAAATCCCATAGAAGGGCTGTTTGCCAAGGATGGCTGTCTACTCCCGTGGTGGGAAGCTGAAGGACAGTCAGCTTTCCAGTGTCCTGTCTTGTGGCAAAGAGGACAAAGCATCGGGGGCAGCTTGGGATCAGGGCAGGCTTTTGCACAGTGTCCCTCCTGGCCACAGCGAAAACAGGGGCCCCAGGGTGGCCAGGTTATTGTTTTTATTTCACCTTGTAGGGTCTGAGTAGATTTTACTCCATCCTGCCATGCCTGTGAGGTGGATCCTCGCAGGGCATTGGCCAGCAGTAAATAGTAAGCATTTTCTCATTCCTGTTTTCATTTTCCTGAATTGATTTTTTAGTTTTCCTCTCCTCCTGTCTGTTGTTGAAAGCCTGGAAAGCAACCTGGATAAGTTCATCCTGTGGGGCTTGGGGTCCTTGATCCAGCTTTTGAAGTTTTATACTAATGTCTGGAGCTGATTATGCAATGAAGTGTGTGTGTATGTGTGTGTGTGTAAGAAAAGACACCCTTCAGGTGAGATTGGATCTAGAGCAATGTTTTTGAGAATTCAATCTGTTAGGTGGCTCATAAAAGCTGCAAAATTTTCATTCGATCCTTGGGAGTGTTCTAAAAGTTTGTCATAATTGATTGCCTTAAATCCTGATTTTTTTCATTCCTTCCAAATAGACAAGTGAGGAAGTGGCACAACTTGAGTAAGTCAGGGGAGTCGGGTTGGTAATTTTAATTCGGGGGAACTGCAGCAGAGCCCTGGGAGTTAAGTTTGGGGGTTAGTTGCAAGAAGTAGGGTTGCATGAGCAGTAACTGCTGCTTAAGTGGGTTTTGTTGCTGCTGTTGTTTTGGAGTGATAGAGGAAGTAAGGATTATAACTACATCTTGGTAGGTGAGATGATAGGTTTGAGTTAGACATTTAAATTTTCTATGATATAGAGTAGGGTCTGAAGATAAAGCCTAAATATTGCTCGATATGTGAAAGACTGGAGAGAGAAAAAGGATCATGAGCCCTGGCTATACC